>JAPYYD010006164.1:0-11400 GCA_028551405.1 Uromys caudimaculatus
CCTGGCGTGTGAAACTTGTGTATAGGCAAATGAGGCAACGATTAGGGCTCCCAAGCTGGCCAATGGAAAGTATCAACTATAGGCAAATGAGGCAACGATTAGGGCTCCCAAGCTGGCCAATGGAAAGTATCAACTACCAAGCCCCGCCCCCTCTCTCAGAACTATAAGTAGAACACCTTGACCCAGCTCTCTCTCTCTCCCCTCCTTCTCCACTCGCCTGCCCTGGGAGCATTGCACACCATCTTAAACAAATAAAGATAGAAACTACTTTGGCATCTGAGAACTTTGTCTAAGGGAGCTGTGACTCTTGGGGCACAGGACGGCGAGTGCTCTGAGCACAACGGAGCCGGTGGATGCCCATGGCTGATCTCGGTCCGCTCCCTTCCTACACCTCGGTCAAGCCACTGGCCGAGACCGGCAGCGCTAGGCAGCGCGCAGCGGCTTGGGCACCAAGTCGGAGGACTCCATTAGCTCCAGGGGTGCTCGACCCCAGCATCACACTCCGGCGGCGTCAGGCCCCGAGGCATTTGCGATGAGGAAGAGGGCCCAGGGCGTACTCTGCTGACCCGACCCCTGGCGGTCCCTGGACCTGGAGACTCCACCCTCACTGCGCTTCCCCCAACGGGAGAGAGCGCGACACTGGGATTCTGATAAAAATCTAAACAGACGTTCTGAATCTCTCATCACCCAGAATTCCAAAATCATTTATGACACTTGAAAAAGTTACACTAATCAGAAAATAAAATTGGTCACTCAGATTATTTTTATATTTTTTATATAAATTCAATGCCCTGTATAAATGTTTATTCTTATTTGATACCATCTGTGCAGCAAAAACATAAATGAAGAGAGGTCAGCTTCCCTGCTTGAAGAAGGAGGTAAATAGCAAACTGGAACAGAATTGCTGCTGATACATCCTGAAGTGATTGTCTTTGTTCCTTAATGTATGAGGGAACCCTATTTTTTAATGTTATTGTATTTTATTTATTATGCATCTGGAGGTCCAAGCACACGTTGCAAGAAACAATTTCCTTTCTGGACCATGTGGGTCTCAGGGATCAAACACAGATTCTTGGCCTCATCATCATCTCTTATCCATTGAGGACCTGTGTCTGTGGTTGCACTGAGTCCTTTATAATGATACTGGAAGACTGATATTTCTGCACATTTTCATAAATAATGACAGGTGGTAAGTTATAAGTAAATGACAAGAACATGAGAATTAATACAAATAACAACAAAAAATAGTTAATATGATGTTACCATGAATCACAGGTCCGAGCCAACTCAAGCTTCAAGAGATTCAGCCCCCTGCTGGCTTGCAACATATAATTATTCCCATTTCTAATGGGCAAAGTATAAATGACAGAGGTTAAGGACTGTGTCCACAAATAGTGAGTCCCTGGCAATGGAACATGAAATTAGGTCACCTGCATTTTGCAAACAACATAAACTAATTTTCAGTAGGCCTGCTTTTCCCCCACAAATTACACCTTATTTTTCATGCCATTTGCTTTTTGAATAGATTTTCTAAAAACAAAGTGTTTTGTTGAAAAGGAACTTACTAAACTATGGGTATGCATACATCTATTTATTCTCATGACTTCCTCTATATCTGCACCTTAAAAAAAAATCTATCTTGTTAAATAAAATAAGAGACCTTAAAGCCAATTTGAATCACATGATTGTTTTTTTAAGAACAAAATAATATGTGATATATTTTAAATATTTGGCCTATTTTATTCACCGTATAAATACAGAGATTATTTCTTGAGTTTGCTTCATTAATATCACTGTAGGTTACATGCATGTGTGCTAGAATGAGCATGTCACAGTGTGTGTGAGGTCAGAAGACACTGAAGAATCACCACTTTCCTTCCAGCTTGTGAGGGAGGATCTCTCCTGTTTCTGCTGCTTCATTGCATGCTCTTGCCTCTGTCTCCTTTCTCACCATGGGAGTCCTGGGATTACTGATGTGCACCATGGCATCCAATGTTTTATGTCAGATCAACAGATGAGATTGCTTTGCAAAGCAAGTGCTTTATATACTGTTACACCGCTGGACCTCTTGTGTTTTTCTTGTTTAGACACAATTTTATTTTCTAATCAAAACAAAGTGAAAAGTAAAGAAAAGATATAAATGGCTAAAGAAAATTGTAAGACATGTGGGACCTTGTTACCAGACAGACGTAAGAAATTATAAAGTTGAAGGAACTCAGAACTGTGAAGAGCAGGAAAGGAGCTATTCCTTACCTGCCTTTACCTGCTCTGGAACGGGTATCCATGACGTCCCACTGAGGACCATTGGCACTGGGTCATCAGAGAATAAACAGTCCAATAAAGTGTATGCATCCATATCCATCATCAAAGAAACCAGTGTGAACAAGCAACAATAGTCTTCATTAAGGATCACTTGGGCAAAGTCTTTGTCTTAAAGAGCCATTTGTAAAACTCCTGAGGAGAGACTCATTCCTTCTAGCACCTGTGGTATACTTGGCCCTCACTCCCATACAGACCTGTTTCCTCTGGTTCTAAACTCTGTCTCTCCTCCTCATTCTGCCTGGCATACAGACTCCCAGATGGAAAGGTGGACCCACAGACAGCTTCCTGCCCCACTCACGTTCCTGATTCTCAGTGGTACACTGGGTATCCAGAGAGGAGAACAGGAGCCACAGCTTTAGTTGTAGACTCATCTGTTTCTCCTTCTGGTCCGGGGTAGGAGGACACAGACTGTGCATCCCCCCAATTCTCACCCCTACCCCCATATTCAGAGTTTGTTTTGTCCCACAACACAAAGGCAGAACACAGTACAGCAAAGAATAGGTTAACTTAGTAAAAATTTTAAGGAAAACTCTGGAACCAAGTGTACTGTTTAAGACAATTATGTTTAAGTACTACTTCAGAAGAATTTGTTTAGAAAAAAATAATAGCACTGTTTTAAAAAATAGTATTATTATGTAGATACTCTTTGGAGAAAACTCCATAAAAGGTAAACAAAAATTATTTTAAGATGTCTATTTTTTTGTGCCAAGAGCATACAAATACATTATTAAAAAAATATAATGGTGAAAATGTGTACTTAGTACTTTTGGTGATAAAATAATTTTCTGTAGAGATTTGAATATGAGAATTATAAAACATCTTTTGTTACCTATCATTTATTGTAATGTTGTCATCATGTGTTTCTGAAAAGGAAACCTTTGGTAAGTAAGGTAGTTCATCATCTTGTTTGCCATGCCTGACAACCAGAGTTTTAGCTTCAGGATTTTACTATTCACTTTTCTATTGCTGTGATAAAACATTATGACCAAGGCACCTTATGGAAGGAAGTGTTTATCTGAGTTTTTGGTTCTATAGATATAAGAGTCTGCTGGGCGGTGGTGGCGCACGCCTTTAATCCCAGCACTTGGGAGGCAGAGGCAGGTGGATTTCTGAGTTCGAGGCCAGCCTGGTCTACAGAGTGAGTTCCAGGACAGCCAGGGCTACACAGAGAAACCCTGTCTTGAAAAAACAACAACAACAAAAACAAAAAACAAAAAACAAACAAACAAACAAACAAAAAAAAAAAAAAAAGAGTCTATCATGACAAGGAAGTGGCTTGGTAGGGTGGCAGCATTGAACATGAAGGCTTGCATCTCAAGCTGTAATTGGGACACAGAGATTGAACTGGGAATAGTCCAATGACCTATTTCAACCAGCACGGAGGCCTGGCTTCCTAGACATCCCTGAACAGTGCAAATACTTGATGAGTTAGTCTTCAACTGCAACAGCCTGTGGAGGACATTCTCATTCAGACTAGCACAAGGCCTGCTAAGGTGAAAGAAGAGAACTAAGTCTGTTTTCTTTTGACTGACACACATGAACCTGTCTTTCCCTGTCTCTCTTTGTGTCTTTCTCTCTGCTGTTTCTGTCTCTAACTTTCTCTCTCTCTTTTATAAAGTCACAGAGAAGAGAGTAAATTATTATTTTATGGAGATTCCAGGATGGGAGGATAGTTAAGTAAATATGAAAGACTATGAAGAATGAAGTAAAATTTAAAATTTGTTCTAGGAACTCAGTATATAATGTTCTCGTTCTGGTCTGGAAAGAGATGATTTCCTGTGAGTAGGCTGCAGCACCATCAATAAAACCATGGCAACCACAGCCTTTTCAATACACATTCTTCTCTATGACTCTGTAGGTACAGATTTCATATATTTGTGAAATTTACACCAATTTCCTCTAAAACTTGCTCCCTCTTAGATATTCATACAACTTAGAAACATACCCAATTATGCATACTTTATTAACTTGCAAAACAGAGTATTACTAATTTTCTGTAATTAACAAATGCAAAGTTCCATTTGGTTTTTACCACTTTAGACATTCAGTAACATAACTGATTTCAATAATAATAATAATAATAATAATAATAATAATAATAATAATAACTGTCATGCAGTGCTGGAGAATTGACTCAGTGGTTAAGAGCACTGGCGGCTTCTGCAGAGGACCCAGGTTTGGTTCTTAGCACTCACATGGTGGTACACAACTATGTGTGACTCTAATTTTAGGAGATGCCCTATTCTGATTTCTGCTGGCACTGCACACACATTGTGCACATACGTATATGTAGGCAAAACACCCATACTTATAAAATGAAAGTAAATATATCTTTTCTTAAAATTCTGTCATGTTAGATGTAGAATAGTTTTTAAATTAAAAAAACAAAACAAAACAAAAAAAAAAACAAAAACCTCATTCTTAGCTCCAAATCCTGACGTTGTCTTATGCCATCCATGTGTGTTGGTATCTAGCTATTTATTCTAATGTGGTGCTAACAATGTTTTTGTAGAAGAGTCAATATAAATGTTATTATAAAACTGGGGGCATACTACATGATACTGATATGCACGAGGGAATGTTAGGCAGGACCCCAGGGGCACTGCAATGAAAAACAAGGGCAAATGAGATTATATCAAAAGTAAGAGCTGTTGCCCAGCACAGAAAACAAGTGTGAAGACACAACTTATAACTTAGGAGTGATCCTTGCAAACTATATACCTAACAACCGGTTAAAACCCAGAACTTATAAGGAAGCAAGCAATTCAATTACAAAATAGGACACATAAAAATAGTCAGTTAAAATAGGACAAAATATGAAAAGGCCTTTCTTAAAAGAAAACATAGAACCTTGACACAGAGATTTGAGAAACTGCTAAATATCTATAACTCTTAGGAAAAAGAAAGTCTATCCCACAGTGAAATGTCACTCCTCTCCAGTTCTTAGAAAGAGATTCTGTGAAGCTATTATAGAAATGGCTTTGTGAGTCCAGGTTAATGAAACTAAAGTACAGATCACTAGAGTTTGGTTTGTAAAAATGAAGAGGTTTTCTGAATAATCATTTTGGAATGTGCTAAATAAAACTAGAGGACATGTGTAAAAGCTATATTTTTGCTCAATTTCTTTCCCTCTAATAGAGGTCAAGTGTTCCAAAGAGAAGCTCTTGCTTTGGGGATAGCAGCCCATACCCTCCAGCTATCCCAGCCAATTCTCTGCACTGCAATCCTTGACTTTACAGTGTAGAATGTTAAAAATAATCAGTCTGTGTTAAAAGTACTTACATAGAGCAGAAAATGAATTCTTTTATGTTAATCTATTTTTATTTCCCTCCCCTCCCTCTTTCTCTGTCTCTTTCCCATTCTCGTGTGAGTGTGTGGATCTATGTGTATATGTATATATGCATATACATGTGTCTCACCTTTTGTACTTCCAATATATGAAAAGGGGCACTAAAAACCATAAATCTGAAATTACGTTTTGTTGTTAGCTTCCGAGCTGGGAACCAAACTGGGACTTCTAGAAAATAAACAGCCATTCTTAATCACTGAGACCTCTTGCCAGTCCCTAAGCAATTGGTTTTACAACAGGCTTATTTCTCTTCTCTCTCAATGATATCAAGAATGTTACTTTATTTAATAGGCTGCATATATATATATATATATATATATATATATATATATATATATATATATTCATGTAAAGATATGTCAAACTATCTTTATACATTCACATGAAGACACAGTGAGTGCACATTATGTGCTCTAAGCATTTTCATGAGGTATATAAGGAATATATGTCAGATGTCCTCAGTGAGTTCAGACAAGGGAGATGAAGGATGTCTGCGAGGCCAAGTTATACTCCTAAACCGGGCCTTCGATTCTTTTCAGTATAGAGTAAAGATACTGAATATCATTTGGCACAACTAGATTTTATTTTTCTCAAATGAGAAGAAAAAAATAAGAGGATTTGCCCTTAAAAAAGAAAATACAAATAGAATACAAAGTATTCCTTGTCTCACTTAGAGCTTTGTAACAGTAGAGTGGAGCCATGGATTTTCTCTCCTACAGTTGCTTTTGGTTTAAGAATTTTGTTTCAGCATCCAGAGATACTTATTTAGACTTTGACTTTACAGCACTGTATGTGTCCTAACCTAAATCTGAGTAATTTCAATATAATTTTAATTAAAAACATATATTGTCAATTCTTGACCCATCCTTCCTGTAACTTCTTTAAGTTTAGGTAATCAGTGTCTATCAATCCTTCCTTAATTTTATGATTCTTTTCTGTTATAAGTAGGGCACTTGCTCGTCCTTATTACATACATTTTATTTTAGTATATTTATTTCCAGATAGTAATTTGATACATGTACACAGCATACTGGACATGTCATCACTGTGATCCTCCTTGATCTGCTCCAGCTTGTCTCTCCTCAGCTTCTTTTTCTTTCATGTCATCGGTTTTTAAGGTTCTGTATATGAGGAATAGCATGGGTTACTTATTCTTCTGAATCTACCTAATTTTTCTTGACAACATGATCTATAATTCAACTATTTCCTTAAAAATGACATGATTTCGGTGTTTGTATATCTAAATAACTATTAGCATAAATAGCTCCTTCTTGATTTTCATCTCCTGTTTCATTAACATTTATTTTCAGTATTTCCAACACAATTTTCAAGAAATATGTCCAAGTTTTTGTGGATATTCAAGACTCCATTGTGAGACTCAAAAGAGTGTGTGAGACCAGGGCCACTCATAAGGACAACCAGGGTAATGAACTGTTGATCTTGCTTCCTTTCTGTTGCTGTGATAAAATATTTTGATCAGAAGCAACTTTAAGGGAGTAAAAGGTTTATTTTACCTTATTCTTCCTGATTACAGTCTAGCATTGGGAGAAATAAAGATAGGAACTTAAGAAAAAAACTGGAAGGCAGGGCTGTTTACTAGTCCATGAATGTTACCTTTGAGTAGAAAAATTACATCTACGGATATACAGCAGATATCATGAAGGAATGCTGTTGGTTGTCTCACTGTCTCATGCTTGACTAACTTTCTTGTTCAATCCAGGACTAGCTATCTGTCTATATATGGTTCCAGCAGTGGGCTTGATCCTTGTAAATTAATGAACAATCAAGACAGTCTCCACAGGCATGTTCATAGGCCAGTCTGATTTGGGTAATCCCTGAATTGAGATTCCCTTCTTACATTACTCTGGTGTGTTTCAAGTTGACAGTTAAAGCTAATGGGTAGAGTTGGTCTTCACAAAGTCATTAACATGGAGACATGGAGATATCCTCTCTCTCTCTCTCTCTCTCTCTCTCTCTCTCTCTCTCTCTCTCTCTCTCACACACACACACACACACAAAATGACAAACGTGCTGTCTGGCAAAATCTATATTAAAAATGAACATGTTCATCTTACATAGTCTAGAAAGACATTGCTTTGGAGCGCTACATTTGGCTGTGGGTTCTGTAAAAACAGTAGGAGAAACATGACGAGAAAGTACTTCTGAGAAGCTCAGCATACAATGTGATATAATGTTCTCCTGGAGGCTACACATAATTCAAGGGACTTAACAAAATTGTTTTACTTGAAATATTATTAACATGATCTGTTCAGGTGAAAGAAAGGAAAGAGCAGAAGATCAAAGAGAAGGGGAGGAAAGAGATAATACCTCAGTCTGTGGACACTATAAAATAATGTGAAGAACAAAAGAGAATTTCCCCACAATTTTTGAGTTTGGGAAATTTGTTATTCAGGGCTCAGCAGGTATGGTGTCTGCTGAAGGATATCCCTTTTTCCACAGTAGATTTGTCTGCTGGGTACTCTCAAAGAGATACCCTTTCGGCCTTACTGGTGTGGAATATTGAAGAGCAGACCAATGTAATACTTAGTGGCTCTTCTTTCTCAGAACCTTTAATTCTATTCATGGGTTAACCACTTCTTAATGGCCTAGATTCCTCTTGCTATGGCAATATTTGAATTTACGAGAGAACACATTCAAGCCACAGAATATGTCAAAACAGAAAGAGTTTAAGAATGTTTTCTTCAGTTTTTCTTCTCAGCCTGGCCCTTTTCTACTAGTTGGTAGGGTTGGGGGTAGGGGGCAGGGATTCTGCTTCTGTCAGTTCCAAATGCCATCAAAAATCATGGATAATTTAAACAATTTCCCTCTCCTAACTCGGGAAGCTGGGAGTCTCTAGATCAAAGTATAGCTTTACTTTCTACATTTTTTTTTTTCTGTTCTGAGGCATATACTTTCTTATTCTGTTCTAATGTGGTAGACAAAGGAAAAAGATCCACCTTCTGGTTGATTTTTTTTTAAATAATATTTTTCCATGAGAAAGATGGGAGGGCATGCATATCTGTACATGAATGCAGTTTCCAGTTAAGGCTATCAAGACCAGAGGTATCACCTGTCCCTGGAACTGTAGTTACAGGAAGTTTTGAACTGCCAGATGTGTGTGCTGGAAATTGAAATCTAGTCTTCCAAAGAGCACAAGTACTATTAATCTCTGTGCTACACCTCAAGCCCTCAGGTAACTGTTTTACTCAGGAAATAAATGATATCATGAAAGTTCCACTTTAATGTCTTCATTTAAGCTTGACCACCTCCTAATGTGCCTGCCACCCATCACCATCACGTTCTGGGGACAACTGCTTAGTCCATAACAGTCTGGAAGCAACAAAAAGATATACAGATAGTGATGCTGGCATTGAAAATTATATGGTTTGGAAGAGATCCATCTCTCTGAGGAGGATTTACTGAATATTCCCTGAAATGATAATGGAATTGTCTGATTGCCTGCATGTGGTGGGGTGTGACAGTAGCTTGATTTCCTTGTGCTGTCATCTGCAGGAGATAACCAAAGTGGGCACTTCAAAATTCTCAGACACTTAACAAGTGATTGCATTTGAAAAATGTTTGAGTTCTTTTCTGTCTTCTACCACGGTGGTTGATTCAGTGGCAAACACGGTGTGACAATATCTGTAATCAGATATCTGACTCTTAACTATTCTCATCATTTCAGTCTACAAATAGGTTTCTGCTTCTTCAATGATAGTTACTTCCTTTGCCTTCATTATCTCCATGGATGGGTCGTAGTGATTTCTATTAACTCTGAAAACAATTTCTTCTTTCTGATTCCTATTAAGGACATTTACTAGCAGCATGTGTAGCATAATCTTCATTTATGAGTATGTTTCTGGGCATGAGAGATGCTTTAAATGAAAAGATCTTTGACAAAACCCAACATCCACTCATGAAAAAAGTACTAGAGGGATTAGAGAAACAAGAGACAGGCCTCATAAAAATTAAGACAATGTGTTAAATCAATTCCACAGGCAACATTAACTTAAATTATTAGCTAGTTCAGTAAGACAATAGAAGGGGATTAAAATTTGAAAAGATGTCAAAGTATCATTTATTCCAAATGATATGGTAGTATAGATAAAGCATCCTAAAAATTTCACTGAGAAAATCCTAAAGCTGATAAAAACTTTCAGCAAAATAGCTCAATACTAAATTAAATCACACAAATCAGTAGTTTTTCTATATACAAATGTCAAATAGCCTGAGAATAAGGGAAATAATATTTCCACAATAGCCTCAAATTATATAAAATATCTTGATACAATCTATAACCAGCCAAGTTAAAGACTTGTATGATAAAATGTTTAGAACATTAAAAAAAGAAATTTAAGAAGATATCAGCAGATGAAAAGATTTCCCATGTTGATGGATTAGTAGAATTAACTTAGTAAAAATGGCCATCTTACTAAAAGCAACCTGCAGATTCAATTCAATCCCCATCAAAATTCTAATACAATTCTTCACAGATCATGAATGGACAATTTTCAGCTTCATGTTGAATCACAAAATCCCAGGATAGCTCCAACAATTCTGCTGAAGTTATCACTATGGCTCGTTACAAGTTGAACTATAGGAATATAAGAATAAGAACAACAAGGAATTGTCACAGATACAGACACATCACCTTTGGAATCAAATTGAAGATTCTGACATAAATTCACACACCTGTGGATATCGGATTTTTGATATGGAAGTCAGAAATACACTCTGGAAAAGTACAGCATTTTAAAAATATGGTACTGGTCAAAATTATGTCTGCATGTAGAAGAATGCAAATAGATCTATACTTAGTATCCTGCAAAGTTCAACTCAAAAGGGATCAGAGACCTCAACATAAAACTGCATACACTAATATTGATAGAAGTGAAAATGAAAAATAGCCTTGAGCCGCCAGGTTTCCGTGGGCCACAGAGACTGAGGGACAGGAACTTCCAGTGGCGGCCGGGGACCTCAGCTTGGGCCAAAGGGCTCCATAGCAAATTAGCGACAGGACAAAGATACCCTCCCAGCAGCTTGGAAAAGCCGGGAGTGGGCCCAAGACAAGCTCCACAGCTCACCAGGAACTGCTCCGAACCTGGGAGACAAGGAACCGAGGTAGTAGGGCATACAAACCCCCTGGATCCCAACAGTGGGCGGCTGAGGCAGGAGATGTTTGCCTGAGCCTCCAGGAGTCCATAGCCAATGAGCGCTGGAAAAAGCTACCCTCCCAGGAGCTCGGGAAAGCAGTGAGTGGGGTTAAGGGAAGCAACACCTCTCACCCGGACCCACCCGGATCCTTCGGGACCCAGGTCCTGAGAAGCGGGGGACACAAAATCTCTGAACGTTCAGGTTTCCACCTGTGGGCGGAGACCTCTGCCTGGGCTACCAGGAGTCCATAGCCAAAGAGCACCGGAAAAAGCTACCCTCCCAGGAGCTTGGGAAAGCCGTGAATGGGATAAAGGGGAGCAACATCTCTCACCCGGACCTGCCCAGATCTGCCGTGACCCAGCACCTGAGAAGCCAGGGTCAATTTTGGAGAAGGTACCATGAGGTGCTGAGAAGAAGGTATATTCTTTTGATTTAGGATGAAATGTTCTATAGATATCTGTTAAATCCATTTGGTTCATTACCTCTGTTAGTTTCACTGTGTCTCTATTTAGTTTGTGATTCCAAGATCTGTCCATTGATGATAGTGGAGTGTTGAAGTCTCCTACTATTATTGT
>JAPYYD010006165.1:0-11399 GCA_028551405.1 Uromys caudimaculatus
CCATCAAAGGCTTCCCGTGGAACACATACACTTGACCTTCTGTAGAGAGTGAGGAATAAAACCCAGTTCCCCAACATGGCTGGCGTGTGTGGTGTCACCTCTGCCCGTCCCTCCACAACTAAGCAGAGAGACTCTCAGTAAACATTATAGAATGAATTAACCAGGGAACGATGAATCTGAACCTTCCAAATGCTCTTGCCAGCTTTCCCCTGGGAACAACAATAAGTGATTAAAAGATTGATTCAAATTAAACTGAAGAGCTGGGCCTAAAGCAAAGAGGCCTTTGTGAGGCTGAATATGTTGATTTGGGTTATGATTTAGTTAGCCTAGCTTACTATAGAACAGACCAGTGTACTGACTGAGGGATGAGAAGGGAGGAAGGGTTTTCTTTTTCTTTTTACTGTTTTTGAGTCATGTTTCTCTCTCTTTCTCTCTCTCTCTCTGTGTAACCTGTATGGCTTTTACACATGTGAATCTATCTACCTATGTTTACCACTATCACCTATCATTTATCTAATTTATTATATACCCACTCAGTATGTGAATACATACATATATATGCATATAAATATGCATATATATATATATATATATACTTGCATATTAAGCACAATAGGTGAAAGAGTATACAGTTAGAATAGCACAGGATATTTATTTCTCGTTTATGAGTACGCTGTAGTTGCCTTCAGACACACCAGAAGAGGGCATCAGATTCCTTTACAGATGGTTGTGAGCCACCACGTGGTTGCTGGGAATTGAACTCAGGACCCCTGGAAGAGGAGTCAGTGCTCTTAACCTCTGAGCCATCTCCAGCACCATGGGATATAATTTTTACCTTGTAAGTACTAGCAGTGAGACTTTGGAGCACAGCACAAAGCGCTTTCTTCCCAGGTTTATCTTGTAAGTCAGGAAGCCTGCGGCCCCTACCTCACAGACGTGAGTTTATTTTTTCAGGATGATCTTTAGAGTGTTAACGGTCTCTGAGTGATAGCTTTCGCTTATTATACTTTGTTCCTTTCAATCGTCTTTCCCTTAAGAAGCAACCCAGAGGGTCATTTCAATGAGAGGCAAAGAGTCGTGTCCTACATGTCCAAGTAAGCAGTTGTCCTCGTTATTAGAGGGAAAAAATAGTCTACCCATGAACACTAAAACTCTAAAGTTAAGTATCCTCAGGAAGACACTGTTTACATTAAGTCTGACTTCTCAAATACATACTTATGTATTAAAAGCATAAACTTAGAAATATGTTCTGTTTCCAAACACAAATTAAGAATTAAAAAACATCAGAATAACAGACTCTTATAATCTGCTTAGGGAAGCATAAATTGTTAATCGGGCCTCAGGCAACAACGAAATACCAACTTTAATAGAGGGTCAGGTGGCTTCATTCTGAAGGCTGGGCAGCCTGTTAACCTCAGGCCCTGTGGCTCTCAAGATACCATTGGCGGAGTTCTCTTTGAAATAAAGTCTCTTAAAGAGGAGTCCGTTGTTAAAAAATTAAGTCATCAGCACAGGCTGGAAGAATTACATTTCCACTGGTATAAATGAACTCTAAAGAAAATAAATCAGAATTTTCTTGTAGCTTGTGAGTGAATTTCACCCAGCAAGCATTTCCTGAATCCTTACTGTGTGCTCTGTCCCTAGTGCTGCCTGCCCTCGTCCTGAAATTCTGACCCCATGACTACAAGGCGATATTTTAAAACCATTTTCTCACATCCCCCTAACCTAGGTTTATCGATTCCATAAAGCATCTCCTATTTGTATCAGAAGGGCTTTGGCTGAGGAAAGAGTCAAATAATGAATTTTCCCAAACCTCTCAGCTGAATATCATTCTTAGGAACACTTGTCAGTCAGGTGAAACTTAAATTGGAAAGCATTTGACAAGCAGAGCATCTCCTTAGCATGTGGAGCCTCCTGGCTGCTTCTCTGAAGTGTTGAGTTTAACACAGTCCAAAGTTTCATTCCTGGTTCTAGAGTCCTTTTTCCTATCGTCATGGATGCTAGCACACGTTTCTTAATTATTAAGCAGGGAAACTTTGCCTCTTGCCTTCTGTGACTGGTGTTTCAAGACAACCATGATGGAAAGGTCATCTCAGAGAGAGAGAAGGAGAAAGTAAGCCATTTAAAAATCTCATTTTAGTGTAGTGACAAATAGGGAAGCAGGCATATGATCTGTGAGTGCTCAGAGAACCAGGGTGCAAATCCACCTTTGGCTCTAAAGTGCTCAGTTAATCCCGCTCTACCTCTCAACAGTGTCTTCTCTTCCTGTCCACCACATTAAACTCTTTCATTAGATCGCATTAAATTTAGTTGCTTGAGAGCACTTTATTTTCCTATGCCGCTCTAAACTATGTATTTTAAATAATGCCACCGTCCATTTAGTGTGCTCTTTGGGGAGAAAGTGGTAATTTTGGTCATCAGCATCCATGTTACACACTGCCCAGCCCTCTTGTGTGCCCTTCTGTGAAATGATTTCATTATTTTTTCAGGATATAAAATATGTGTCCATTTAAATTCAATTCAAACTCGGGGAGGGTTCTTTATTTGTTGTTTTATAAACTACAGTGCTCCTTCTAAAGATATTTTGGAGTACACTATCAGCAATTTGATACCCGCTGGCAAAAGAAAAATCAGTTTTCTCCAAGGATTGTCTTGGAGACAATCCTGGGTATATTAACCAGACCTGAGGACAAGCCTCATTCTTGGGAGAAGTTGGCCCCCACACAACACAAATTCAGTGGTATTTTTGTAAACTTTTTGTTTTATTTTGCCTTGTTTGGACATGTTTTGTTTTATAGGTTTTTTGCTTGTTTATCCTGAATTTCATTTTTTGTGTCTTTGAAGAGTTTCTTTGCTTGTGTGCTTCTTGCTTTTTGTCTGTTTTTGGTCTGCTTTCTAAAGAGAGAGAAAGGACAGAAGGATAAGGTTGGGTGGCTGAGTAGGGAGGTGAGAAGGATCTGGGATGGACTGGGGGAGGGGAAAAGATGATTAAGATATATCCTATAGCCGGGCAGTGGTGGCGCACGCCTTTAATCCCAGCACTTGGGAGGCAGGGGCAGGCGGATTTCTGAGTTTGAGGCCAGCCTGGTCTATAGAGGGAGTTCCAGGACAGCCAGGGCTACACAGAGAAACCCTGTCTCGAAAAACAAAACAAAAAACAAAAACAAACAAACAAAAAAGATATATCCTATAAAAAATTTTAATGTAGATCCAGGAGCTATGTCTGGCAGGGCTTCCTTTCTTTTCAAAACCAGCTCATGGATTGGTCAGGAGGCCTCCCATAAAGGCAAAGCTTGCTGCACAGCTGACATCTTGGTATATGCGGGTGATGGAGTAGAGTCTCTTTCTCTCGAGGGCAGTAAGTAAGTGATCCTACTTCATTTCGGCTGGTTTAATTGGGACCAGCTCCAAACATCTCTTGTTTTGATAAAAAAGAGTGAAGCCAGTGAGTGAAGCTGGCTGCCTCAGTGTATCAGAAGGCTCCCTTGTAGAATGAATTCTTCATGAAACACTGGCAAAATCCCAACTAGGTACTTTTAAGCAAGTAGTCTAATTTGAAGATAATTGCTGGGAGACACAGAAGCTTGATGTGGCCCGCATTAGGGCTCATCAACGCCATAGTAGTCATGGTGAGCTCTGTCTTTTTGCATTGGTGATTTCTTAGTCTGACCACACACTGCCCTGATCGGTGTTAAATTAGTCCATGTTGCTAAGGAGAACTCAGAACATTTCATTTGAATGTGAAATCGAGCGGTCTCAAACATTTTACAAGATGGATGATAGATTAATAAAATTCTTTTTTAGTCTTGCGGTTAAAAGCATGATACACTTGCTTTCATGGATGAAAGCTATATTATACCCTGGAGGGCCATCAGTTTTTAAAGTAAAAATGCATACATTAAAATACAACGCAACACTTTAGAGATTTTTTTTTTGTTTGTCCACAAGTAGATGAAGCTTATTTTTGTGGAAAAAAAGACATCTCTTTTTATTATGTATTTGGTTAAGAGGAGCTGTGTTTGCTCTTGCGTATCAGATTAGACATAAATTTAAAACTTGTCATCGCTTGCTGAATAATCCATTATACAATCAAGTGGGAAAAATTAATTGTTTGTGACACATTCTGGCCATTGGCATGGAAAATCATATTTTTAGAGGACATGTTAATATAGCCAAAAATCACTTTGGTTCCACATATTATAATTAATATCTATCTATAGGGTTTTTTTCAGTACTAGAGACTGAACCTAGGGTGTTTTTTTTTGCGCTAGATAAGAGTTCTAACACTGAGCTATATCTCCATGTATGTTGTAATTATAGGACCTGAGGATACCTGTTAGTTCAGTGGTTTTGTACAGTTCGTCTTCTTGTCTCTTCTATAATTACAAGAAGGAAGTGGAGGTTTCATTTTTCAATATGAAGATACTCATTATACAACCCATTGGTCATCACGCTTTTGGATTTCATGGGACATTAACAGTTTTATTTTTTAAAAGGCAGAAGGGTTGACATTGAGTTGCGTGCCAGATTTTAATCTTGCCAAGGCAAAACCTATCGTAATTTATCCATACATACACTTTCATGAAAGAACTGACATTTTAACTTCAAAGGAAGGTCATTGTAGGAGTTTTTAAAATAGAATAAATGGAGGTTTATGAAATACAGAAAAGGTTGCCATTATTTTTCATATCTGATCACAAAGCAGTAAATTTACTTTTGAAGGATGAGCACTTGATTTTGAATATCTGGAAGAGCCGTTTATCTGGATAAGGATCATTCAAACCTGTCATCAGGCTGTTACCAATGAACCAAGTCTCACAGCACATCAGTGGCACCCAAACACAGAACCCAACTTTAAAGGAGATATTAAGTTTTTTTTCTTGGCAGTAGGAGTTTGAAGAAACAAACAAACAAACGTAGGAACACAAAAATCTTATTTTTATCAGTAAGTTGTCATGCCTGTGCCTCTGTGGAATGCAGACAGCAACAGATGTGGCTCCTCTTTTTTTAAAGGCCAGAATTAAGTAGAAATGGCAAAGAGAAATGACACCCAGTGACTAGAAATCAAGCTACAAAAGGGCCAGATTAGAGAAAAAAATGAATTGGGGTCCATCAGCCCCTTCCACTTCCTGGTTATCAGTTATCTCCTATGTAAATGGCCTGCATGGGAGGAAGCCTCTAAGCTCCTTCTCATGCTGCACACCAGCTGACTGTATATCTAATTACCAAGCCTGCTTCAGAGGCTGGATGTACTACATGACTTCTTAAAAGTGGCAACCGAGAAAACAGGATAATGGTGGCCCACACTTGTCAGTCACACACAACCGCCATGTTGTTAAGGGAGCTTCTTCCTCTCGCTCTCACCATTTTGTTTTTTCTTTGCTATGTGTGGATTTGTGTGTATGTGTATGCATAGGAAATGTTGCTGAAAGGAATCTGTTCCAAGCCAGACACTGTGGCGCATGCTTTCTGTGATCCCATCACTTGGGAGGGAGGGACAGGTGAGGAGTTCAGATTTTCTCATGCTCAGACGCATGAGAATTTTGAGTCCAGCCTGGGCTACAGAAGACCCTGTTTTTTTCTTTTGTTTTTCTTTTTTAAAGTCATTAAGAGCAAATGCTATATAGTGATAGTTATAAAGTAATATGGTTATAAAAGAAGCAAAGAACTTCTTTTACTTATCACACGGGGAAGGGTGTAAATATAACCTTTTAGTGTGTACATGTGGAGGGTAGAGGTCAATCTTGGATGTCATCCCTCAGACATCACCCATCTTATTTTTCCAGATTTTGTGTTCCTATGCTGGGATCTCTGGCTCTCTGATTACACTTGGCTGGCTGGCCAGTGAAAAATCAGGATCTACATGTTTGCTCCTTGATGTTGGGGCCACAGTCCTGACCTACATGAGTGCTGAGGACTGAACTGAAGCCCTCATGGGCACACAACAAGTCCTTTCTTGACCAAGTGACTATCCCAACCCTGATAAAACATCTCTTACTCAGCTCTAGTCAGCATCCCAGTTGCCTTGGGATGTTATCGTCATGATACAGGACTGATGTGGTTAGGTACTAGGAGACAGGGCAGTTTGTTCCCATCAGTGAAAGGAATGGTTTTCAAGTTTAGCTACTTTCTCAATGTGCTTCTTCCATCAATGATGCTGTCTCTGATGGCAGGAGGAGATAATTATGTTCAGACAAATAGCCCCCCTATGCTTCTCTTTCTACCGTTTATAAACTCTAATGCATGGTTACACACACAATCTAAAAACTGAGTAACCTAGACACGTCTTCCTTAGCCTTACATCTTGCCTTGCTCTGGTCAAAATAATCAAACCATTCCCATGCCCTCTGCTGTTGGGTATTTCTCAGAGAGAGTCACACTTTAACTTTAAGACATCACAAGTATTTGCTAACAGCACATTCATTAAGTGCTTGGCTCAAAGGGAAATTCCCTGGAAATCCAAACTGAAAAGGGGGCTGAGTGAAGCCTTTTTTAAAGGAAAACAAGTCTTAGAGTTCCCTCTTGATTTACTGTGGGGTTTTTATGACAAAGTGCACAAAAACTGGGGAGATGTCTCAGTGGTGGACCTGCTTGGTACATATATGACTCAAGGTTTAAACCCCAACTGATATTTTAACAAGGCACACTGGCTCATGCCTGTGATCCTAGTACAAGATAGGACGAATTAGAAGGGTTACTGTAAATGGGAGGCCTTCCTGGGCTATATTATGAGTTCCAGTATAACCTGGGCTACAGAGTAACATCCTGTCTCAAAAAGACCAAGCAGCCAAACAAACAAAACCAAAGTAAAAATGATTAGGACATGGTATAACATTGTAGAAAGTCCATTAAGGCTTAATTCATTAGTCCTATTATTTGGACATATGCAAATTTTGAACTTAACAGCCGAAGAGATGGCTCAACAGTTAAGAGCACTCAATGCTGTGGCAGAGAGCCCGAGTTCAGACTCCATGGCAGCTCACAGCCATCCAGTTCCAGAAGTTCTGGTGCCTTTATGTGACGCTAGTATCCACCAGGCATGTATGTATTACACAGGATACACACAGGCGAAACCATTCAGATAAAATAAATAAATAAAACATTCTGAACCCCCCCCCCCGTGTGTGTGTGTGTGTGAGTGTGTTTAAACTCCATGTTCTATACATATAAATAACAGTACTATAGGCTCAAAAGTTCTCTGCACCAAGTGTGGAGGTACTGTGGGGTGCTACCTTAGTAGGTAGGTCTTTTATTCACTTTACTATATCTAGTGGGTAATGAGTAAGATGTTTTGTCTGAATCACTATTTTATACTTGGGCTATAGGCCTCCAAAGAGTACAGAATCATCTGTTTGGCTTTTAGGACAATAAATAGAAGAGTAGAGCAGAGAAAGAGTTGCTAGTCTCTAAAGTACTAAGAAAACACTTGCATGATTCTGATGACTTTCTGACCACATTAAAATACTCACTGGGTTAATTCAGAACTATGGCATGATTATCTCCTTTAGGTGGTAATGTTTTTAGAGGTTGATTTTCAGGTTTTCATTCCTCAGTAGAGGCCAGCAGTGTGTGTGAACATGCTAAGGGCACCACCATGCTTAAAGCACTAGGCGTATGAAGAAATAGAACCTATGTGGAAAGGCATGCTTTGTTCTATTTTGATACTTGTGTTCCATTGTACACAAAATTTATCTCTGTATGTCAGGCTCTTGGCCATGTCCTCAGCTTAACTTTTTTTTTTTTTAATCACCATTTTTCATTCCTGAACTTATTAGGTTTATTGAAAATCTTTAGTCAGACCTACTTACTTAGGGAATTATAGAAAGACACTGCACTCTCAAGTGATGAGCTGTGAAGATAAATTAGACCTCAAGGCATGCTAGCATTGAGGTCTTCATCTTCAAACTTGTTCTCTTCCACAAGAACAGTGCCTATCTAGTTGGAGAAACGTGTGCCCGATGCTGCCAAAGACTGCAAATCATATTTAATAGTAACATCCTAAGTTTAATTAAACTCTCCTTATACCTCTCAGAAAGGTGGCGTGACTGCTAGAGAACTTGTCACTCAACAGTGTTCATGTCAAGATATGGATGAAACAAAGTGGGCTGATTTCTAGAAATCCACATGGATGGGAGATGGGGCCCACTGCACCCACACCCAGCAATCATTTACAAAGATGCTCTGTGATAATTATCATAAGCAGGTGTTTTTACTGGAAGCCTTGAAACCTACCTTAATAGTCTTGAACAGCTAGACTACTGGCTGAACTTGCTTCCCTTGGGCCAAACTGTTTTGGCTTAAGCTATGTGACTGTTTCCCATCTCGTAAAGGGACAACTCTCTTGAAGGATTACGTGCACTTTCTCCCACATTCCCTTGTTCCTGGTTTGTGGTTGACGGTGTCCTACAGGCTATATTCCGTTAGTTAGGGAAAAATCCAAGGTTTCTCAAAGGACTGCTATGAAAATAAGAGCCTTTGCCCTAGAGAGGAATTTTTAAAACTACAGGCAAATGAATTTTTTATAAGCGCAAGGTCAAACCATTACTGTTTATATCCAAGAATGTACCAAAATCTCTCGTTTTTCTTAAAATTAAGATGGAAATCCCAATGGGAACATGAAGATAAACTAAAACAAGATCAACTCTGGATTTCTAGAATTCTGCCTTATGTATGTATGTAGAACATTTCACAGATGAGTATTTTCTCCCTCTCTCTCTCTCTCCTCTCTCTCCTTTCCCTCTCTCCTGTGTGCATATATGTTTAACTTTCTTTTTGTCTACAGTTCTCTTATTTCCATAATGTTCTTGAGTCTTTGCATTAAAGAACCATTATTCAGTGAAGTGAAGCCACAGGACATTTGATTTTCTACCTTCTCACCTTTCTGTGAAGCAAATGAGGTAGGCTCAGTAGACACTGGTTAGGCTCAGACAGGATGAAAATGCAATTCTGACTGAATCTTTACTTGTTACTTTCACAAATGAGACCCTAATTCTGATGGACCCCAATGAATGGCTGTGGTGACTAAGCAGGGACAAGGCCACTGGCTCCGGCAGGGTGTTATCTCATTTGCAACACATTTCAAACTTCAGAACAGATTTTTAAATTGGAAGTCGCAAGCTGAAGATTGGCAGCAGAAAAGACTGATTCACCTTCCGGAGCTTATCTTGCTCCAAGTTCCAGGAGGAGCTTTTAAAGATGGAGGTTATCTAGGGCTGGTGAGATGGCTCAGTTGGTAAAGGCACTTCCTGCCAAGTCTAAGGACTCGTGTTTGATCCCTGGGAGACACACTGTGGAAGTAGAGAACCTCCTCCTGCAAGTAGTCTGAGTTCCATACAGGTACCATGGCATGTGCATACCTGTATACACACGAATAACACAAACACACACACAGATACACACATGAACACACACACACACCACGCATATACACACAACACACATATACACAAACACACACAAATAAAAGAAAAAAATGCAACAAATATTTTTTCAGAAAAGGTCACCTAAAAGGTGTTGTTAGGCACCATAGAAACAAATTACAACACGTAATGATTGGAACAAGGACGCATGTCCATCTTAACTGCTTTGGAGCTTACACTTATTTGAGTGGGAACTTCTTACCGAAATAGACTCCTCTGTTTCAACACAAGGCCTGCATGTTTATGGGTCCCTAAAAGAGTTATTTGTATTTCTTTTCTCCAAACATTTCTTTGGTGGTGAGAATTCTTTGGTAGTTGGGCTCATCACTATAAGCTGGCTCTTAGTTGGTAAGATGGTATTTAGGAAGTAGAGCTTTGGCAAGGTTCTAGGAAAATATATAGGAAAACCTTGTATAATTTTGATATCGGTAGATTCGTGATTAATTGGCCGTTTCTTTGATTTGGAACTGTATGTAGACTTTTGAATAACCAACTGTCTACATACTGAGAAAATCATGAAAATACCTCAGGAGTCCCTTAAATGAGAGGAACTTTGATCTGATACTCAAACTAAGATTCTGCTTGGATAGTGCTAACTTGTCTATGAAGAAAAAGCCGATGGGCTCTTATTATCATAGCAAAATCTGTGTTGCAGTTGAACTGCATGACGGAGGTCTGGAGTGGTCCACTACAGGTCCACACGAAACAAGAATGTTGAGGCAGATGGAAATATGCAGTCTTAATAATGCATTAATAATTGTCATCTGCAAATACAAAGCAGGTAGAGCCAGAGAGGAAGCCCACACAAGACTTCCCAAGGGAGCTGGATGCTTGCCACAGTCTATCTCTGTTTTGATCCTGGGATGGGGCACTCACCCAATTACCACTAATTAGACATTCAGAAGTCATTGTTCTAACTTGTTGCTGCAGTAAAGAAGGGGCCTGTGATCCCTCCCAATGTGCTTTCTAGAAATGTCAGCTGTTTGCAAGTGTCTCAGGCAGTCTGCAGGCAGTCTTGTTCCTGAGAGAAGAAGCTTCACAGCAAGTTTTTTCCTTGCAAAACTGGTAGAAGTGATGGGTGGTGGACGTGAGGCACAGGTTTTTTTTTTTTTTTTTTTTTTTGATAGTAGACAACCTGATAGAAAATAATGCTTTTGTTCCATAGATCGTCTTTGCAGAGTTAGCACTGAGAAACGTAATTGCAATAAATTGGTGTAAAAGCCAACTAGTAGAAAAACTGGAAGTCCCCCTGGAGACACCAACCTGTCACTTACTTCCTCCTAATGGCAGCAAAAGATAATTGTGGACACATAGAGCAGAGTCACATCATTGTGCTGCATTTGTCTCTCAACAATGTACTGTTACCTTGTATCTTTCTGAAGAAACTGACTACTTCCTCTGCTTCCAAGGTAAGGCACAAAGCATAAAACCAGGTAAGAAGGGGTCTACTTTTTATTTCACCCCAAACACTTTGTTAATTAGAATACATGCAAGGGAAAAGGGAGAGGGTGAGACACAGTAGTTTTATGTTGGATTTCTTTTAAGTTTCTGAGCTCTCCAGTAAAAATATGGCCTCTGGTGTGCACTTTGCCCTCTCCCTGACGTCATGAAGCTATCTGCTTTAGCATATCCCTTTCTGGTCACAACTGGTTTTCGGATTCTCCAGAACACCAAACACAGAGACGCAAGTGCTCATGCACAAAGGACTGTGCTTTAACTACATTGGCAAGAGAGTCCGTCATCCTCTCCTCTGCCCCCAACCCCCCAAGCAGAAAGAATCCCGAGGAGGATTTTCCCTTTTCAGGTAAAACTATCAGCAAGAACAGAAAGAAAATAAGCCAGCTTTGGCCCGCATTCACATGGCTGTTACTCATTCTCTGAGGAGTTGTGCATTAACTGGCCACATCTCTGGCTCCCTTAGAATCACAGGGAGGAGTTTGCACCCCCCCCCCCTCCATAATTAACCACCAGGAAGGCTCA
>JAPYYD010006166.1:0-11399 GCA_028551405.1 Uromys caudimaculatus
AAATGGACATAATACTACCTGAGGACCCAGCTATACCTCTCCTGGGTATATACCCAGAAGATGCCCCAACATGTAACAAAGATACATGCTCCACTATGTTCATAGCAGCCATATTTATAATAGCCAGAAGCTGGAAACAACCCAGATGTCCCTCATCAGAGGAATGGATACAGAAAATGTGGTACATTTACACAATGGATTACTACTCAGCTATAAAAAACAATGACTTAATGAAATTTGCAGGCAAATGGATGGAACTTGAAAATATCATCCTGAGCGAAGTAACTCAGTCACAAAAGAATGAACATGGTATGTACTCACTGATAAGCGGACATTAACCCACAAGTTTAGAATGTCCAAGTTTCACTTAACAGTAACCGCTGGACTGAGAGTGAGGTACCAGATGGAGGGGTTGGAGAAAGTTCTGAAGGAGCGGAGGGAATTGGCAGCCCCATGGAGGGAGCAAGAGCTTCAATGGGCCTGACCTTCCCCCTGGTCGTCCTGGAGTTCAGACCACTAACCAAAGAATACACATCTATTGACCCATGGTTTGGACTACATATGAGGCAGAGGAATCACCTCGATGGCCATCAGGGAGAAAGAAGAGGACTTTGGGCCTGAGGGTACTAGAGGCCCCAGTAAAGGGGAATGTCAAGGTGGGAATATGGGAATGGGTAGGTGGGAGGAGGAATTCCCTCACAGAGGCGGGGAGGGGGAGGGGATAGGGGGTTTCCAAAGAGGAGACCCAGAAAACGGGAAACGTCGGAAATGTAAATAAAGTATCAAAAATAAAAAAAAAAAAAAAAAAAGAAAGGGGAGTGGTAGAGACAGGTGACTTAGGTACATACCCTGACTCAATGAATTCCAAGTTCAGTGGGGGACCTCAGAACTGAGGGTGAACGGCAGTTAAGAAGGACATTAAGCATTGACCTCTGGTCCATACCTGTACATGAACACAGTATGCCACTTGTCACCCCCCCATTTTAAAAAAAAAAAAACCTTGCTCTTAACCAGTACGAACAGAATGGGTAGGGGACAGTGATCTCAATAAAACGGTCTTAATATAACCTTCATAGTATTGAACCAGCTAGACACTACATTTTTAATTTTTGGTTTACTTCTAGATATACAGTGTTGACTAGAGTTGAAAATTATTAATATGTTTTCCCATTATTTTTAAGTTTTACTTAAAGCTAAAACTTTGCTGATGCTTGGTAAGTATAAATAAAGTTTATCCCTCACTAAATTCTTTTGGTCTTTTTGAAGCCTTCACCTTAAAAGCATACTAAATGACAGATGAATAGATAGGCAAGTAAAGAAAGATGGAAAATCAAACAGAATTTTAGATGGCATTAGAAACTCCTCCTTGAGACACGCTCTTTAGCGTATTTTTGAGAGTATAATTATGACAGCAACAAGTCTTTTTTCAGTGACTATGAATTCAGGCTAATATATGACATGGCATAGATTAAAAAAAGCAAACATCCAGCAAGGAATCTGTGAACCAAGTTCTCAAGAAAGATATTCTGGATCTGAGTTTGAGATTTCCTACAACAAACTTTTCATGTGATCATTTGCAAAAAAATTCACAGAGCAATAGAAGAAAGTATTTAAAAGGAAATAGTTAATACACACATACAGAAAATTTAAAACAGGAACTTTATTGCAGGATGGACACTGTTGGTAGTTAAACACTATAACAAACACAGTTAATTATGGAGTCAAAGAATATCTTGGAAAAGCTTGAGAAGCAGGAATCAGGTCTCTCCATCCTTTGTTTAGAATAAATGTAAGACAAATCAACAATAAAGTGAGCTCTACTTATTATTCAATGTACAAATTATACCTCTAGAGCTGGGGATGAAGCTCAGTTGGCAATATGCCAAATATCCATAAATCCCTTGGTTCTGTCCCTGGCACTGCATAACCCATTTGTGGTGGCATGCAACTGTAATCTAGTACTTGGAGAGGAGAGTTAGGGGATCTGAAGTAGAAGATCCAAGAACAGCTCTGGGTATATGAGATCTTGTCTCAAAACACACCGAAAGCAACTTTCATTTCTCACTGAGCATAGTAAAGGCACCACATTATTTCTCAGTAGTTTTTCACTTTCACAGATAATCTGAAATGTTGAAGTGATTCTATATGGACTCCTTGGAGTTCACTTAAAAATGTTGGATTTCACTTTAACATGAATACTCTGAGAAGTATGGGAACTTCTTTTCTCTATCAGACATGTGCTATAAGTATGCAGAAGGAATACAATGTCTCCTGCATATGAATCTTGAAGTCGAGGAGAATTAGTATTGGAAACTATCAGAGAGGAATGATGGAAACTATTCACATAGAAAGGTAAGCAGAAGCACCAGACTGCAGAACTTTAAGAGACTAAGTACTTGGTATTTACTTAGGACCGTATCATTGCATAAAGCTCTGTTTGTTACAACATGTTGGAATTGAATGTCATTTCTCTTTCTCCACCATGTCTTAAGCCTTCAATGACAAGTACCACCAACATAAGGCAAAACTCACATGAGTTTGGAAAACCAAAGTCCCTACCCAAAGTGTGAACCATATGTCTAAACTCTAACTATAAGCATCTGAACCGAGTATATGATGTCATTTATGTACTAATAAAGAAAATTATAGTTTGCCATCTGAACATCCACATTGGTCTCTGCTTCTTCCAAACATCTCACTGAGCCCAAATAAAGGCATTTAAAGAATTAATTCACCATGTCCTAAGATGAGAGAGGGTAAAAGAGAGAACAGAGGTCACAACCCCTATCCTAACAATGGAAAGCCAGACAGATAATAATGAAAAATTGTCTAGGGCAGGTATTAACACTCAAGTAAATCAATAGGACAGTGGAGAAAGAAAACAGTGGTGTCAGCAATGACTGAATGATTGCTGACAGGAAGTTACTGAGAACAGGGTAAGGATTAGCAAATACTCAATGAGTTATCAGCAAGGATGGATCTGTGTTGCCCTTCATCTTGGGCTCTCCTACTCATTACAATCATCTCCTCAATAAAGTGGTGCCTGGTCACCTGGGCTTATTGGGATTATGTATTCTTGGATCTCTACTGGTCCCATGACTTCCTGAACAGACATAAAATCAACAATGAAAGTAAGACACAATATTTGTAGGTTCAATATTACTAGACAGTAGGATATTTCATGCCTGTCAAATGTCCAAATGTAGGACAGTGAAATACCATCTAGTTATAATAATGAATGAGATAAACTCTGTGAATTCATTTGGAACAATATATTGGTTATATTATCGTGTTGTACTATCACTACAGAACAAAGAAATGTATATTATTCAGTATACAACCTTCAAGACAAAAGAAATTATACTCCACACTAGCATGCATCTTGTTCTTTTTTTAAAATTTATTGTATTTGATCCTAAGAGATGTGAAGTGGAAGGATTCATGGCCATGGTGCACAAGTAAAGGACAATGGACAATGTTCTGAAGTCCATTCTCTCCTACCTTTATCTGAGTCTTAAGGATCAAGCTCAAGTTTCCAACCTGGCACAGCAAGTGCAGTTACCCATGAGCCACCGTGCCACTTCCCCCACACACTATACAGAATTTGGAGGGAATAAGACAACAATAAAATTGGTTGCCTACCCTAACATAGGGAACAGAGGTAAGACACTGGACAAAATTACTTCTTTCTAGAATTCTAAAACATTTTGTAATTTTAAAGTAAATAAAATGAAGTCACCTAAAACTGAAGTCAAGCTAAAGCAAAGGCCCCATTTTTGAAGTGGTTAACACAAACACACTGAAGATGTTATCGAGGAAGAAGTGCAGTAATGTATGAACTCTGACTTCATCATGTGCCCCAGACTCAAGGCTTGTGTTACAGGTGGTACCATGAAATACAAGCAGAGCCAGATCTGTTTTCAATAGAATTTTAAAAATCTCATGGTTGAGGCAATTCTTCAACTATTTCAGCAATAGGATTAGTAAATATATCGATGTTTTAGTGAGGCATGATTCTCCATAGGAAAAAAAGGATATATACATGTGCATACTGTAGGCTCAAAGCACCACGTTAGTGATATGATTCCATTAATCCTTTGTTTATATATAGATATGAATACATACATGCATGTGTGTTCCTGTGCTCTTACTATATTTATTTCCTAGAACCAAGGAGAGTCCGTGGTTTCCTTAAGTATATCTAGAACACAGATCTTGGTGTCTAACTGTTCCCAACTTAAATATATCAGGGATCCTGGAAGAAATGTTAGACTCTAGAGCTGCGCAGGGAAGGTACAAAGCGAGTTCTGAGCAACATGTTACAAGATGAATTCTAAATATCATGATAAAGAATAAAACAATTCTATGTGGTTTTTTTTTTTTTTTTTTTTTTTTTTTTTTTTTTTTCGAGACAGGGTTTCTCTGTGTAGCCCTGGCTGTCCTGGAACTCACTCTGTAGACCAGGCTGGCCTCGAACTCAGAAATCCACCTGCCTCTGCCTCCCAAGTGCTGGGATTAAAGGCGTGCGTCACCACTGCCTGGCTAACAATTCTATTTTTAATGCTGGAAACACAAAGAAAGACACGAGAGCCAAAGTGTGGTGTGATATCCCCATTGAGCAAATATGGAACTATTTTATCCTTAAAGCAGCTATGTACATAATAAACTACAGACATATGTGTCTTTCCTTATAATAAATAATTAAATAATAACACTTAGAAAAGAAGGCAGGAATCGTGTTTCTAACAGCATACTGACAACTTATTGGTAAATATGGAGGAAACACTGGCATAGGAAAATTATCATTTTGCAGCCATAAAGGAAAAGGTTGACCCAGATAAGACCCAGTAAAGGCTCCTAAATCTGATGAGAATTTGATTGTTTTTTTAAAAGGTAATTCTTGTGATATATATTAGTTTATAATGTGATTACAGTTATTATTTTAGAAGATCCCCCTCAGATTAGCCCTTCTGAAATCTGGCACACGAAGGACACAATAAGCATGAGGAGAGATGAGGGAATAAGAAACTGATGATCTCTATATAAGTGGACAGTAATCAAAGTAACATCAAGCTGTCTAATCATCACAGACTAGATGGATTACTTGGTTATCAGTACCACTAAAATGTCAAAAATACAAAGGAATACTGATGACCCTGGCATGCTAGACAAGAACTAGCAATGCCTTCTGAGTTCAGGGAGAAATGGTGTTTGCGTTGTGTTGCATTCACCCAGAAATTGCAGATTCAAACAATAGAAAGACTACAGAAATGGGCTTTTCACAAACCCACTCCGAGTGTCAGAAGGAATTTGCCAGAAAAGAAAATCAGAGGGTATATAAAAAAGGAAAAGTAAATGAAAATAGATCCAGTTGTTTTGAGGTAACCCTGAAGTACAGTAATACAATAAATAAGCTAGGTTTTGTCCAGCAGGATGGCTCAGTGGGTAAAGGTGCTCCCTCCAACATCACAAGTATGATGCCTGAGACCCACCTGATGGGAGGAGAGACAGGACTCCTGAGACTCCTGAAAGAGTTACTTGGGTGTTTCTCTCCTGCTTCCCACATAGAAATAAGCAAATGTAAATAGAAATAAACTTTTTTTAAAAATCTAGAGTGACAGCTGATATTTTCCAAGGTTGAGATCGGTTGATGAACAGCAATGAAAACACTCTAGCAAATGTCTTCTAAAGACCATTAATTGATGTGGAGAGTTTTGTTATTTATAAATGTAAGGAGTCAGAAAGTTTCTGTTTAGTTACTCTCTTGGAATAACAATTGCCCAACCTCTAACATTTGTCACATTAAATTCTTTTCAGTGTGCATTAGAAGCCCTAGTCTATCTTGAACAAACTGCCCATGACCTCATGTATCTCCTCAAGTCCTTTAGAAAGCACCTGAATATCCTTTTAATCTTCCTCTTCTCTGACCATGAATTCTGACCTCTGTAGTTAAGATTGTCTCATTTAATCTCCTGAAAACAAAACCCCTCCTTATAACGTGGCCTGTTTAGGTCCAGGTTGATACCATTGCTTTCCCTACTTCAACTGCAATTTTTGTCATGACTATAAAAGAGCAAGAGAACAAAACCTTTCTTTGACTCTGCCCCTATAGCATAAGTTCCCTTCCACTCTGCCTTCCACACTGGAGAATTCTCAGTTCTCTTCTGGCTGCAGCAACTCTGACTCTCTGCCTATAGAGCATGAGTTCCTTCTCCTCTGCCTTACATACACACTGGAGAATGCTCTGTTCTTTTCTGGCTGCACCAACTCAAGCCCTACTAAACGATGTCCCCACCAGCAGTTTTTTGTTCTCTCATGTTTGTTGTTTTCCTGCTCCAAACTCCCTGTCCTGCTCACAGTCCTTACTGGTTTTCTATTTCTTGACAGGTACACTAGGATCAAGACTCACTAGTGGATTTGACACACCCATTGCCACTGACCTTGACCCTCTATCTGTAAACTGTAGATGGAATGTTATTTCATCAAGCTAATCCTTAGAAGAGAGAACATGTTAGAATTGTTTAAAGACTTTTAGTCATCCCAGGGGTCACATAGATATTTAGTAATTACAACTAGCCTTGTCCCCAAAGAGGAAGAGTTGAGAAGTAACCTTTAGTAAAGGATTTCAAAGACAACAGATGGTGTTACTCTTTCTCTGATTGTGATTTTGTCTCTCTTTTGTCAGACTTGCACAAGTCACCTTAGTGTGTTGTGAGTGCTATGTGCTCTGAGCGATAAGATCACAAAATCCAATTTGAAGTGGAGACTGGGAGAAAAGTAATGAGGTTCTAAAAGTAATGAACACACTGTGACAGACACAGCATTAAAGAAATCAAATATACATGCCTAATAGCAGTAGAACAATTTTACATTTTAGAAATCTTTAGCCAGTGCATAAATATGTGCTACAATGTCATTTCAACACGAACCTGATTTTTCTAACTCAAATCTGTTCCTGCTACACTTTCTAACTTTACCATTATCTCTGACCATTATGACATTATAAGGAAGCTGTCTTTGATGCAGGAGAAAATGAATGTTTCAGTAATGTAGAATGATGATAATTCACTGTCTTTGAGTTCTGGCCCCATATGGAACCTTATTTTAATTTTCAACTTACTTATCCTTACATGAACTATGAAAAACTCATTAAAATTGGTCATGAATGATTTGCTTAGGTACATGCAGAGAGTGTGTGACAGACAGGTGGAAGCTCTGAGTTTGGAATGCAAAATTCATGAGTCTAGATGTCATTAACTTTTTATCTTGGTCTTTCATGTGCTCTTGAGTTTGAATTTGAAATTTTAACCTAGGTCCATTAAATTTATACTTTTTGAATTCTTGGCTAATTGTTAGATTTAAGATACTTTCTTCCCCCAAAATAATATTGAATACTATAAAATAAGAGGAGCCTACATATCAACTTTTAAAACTCTAATTTCTTACACACACACACACACACACACACACACACACACACACACACACACACACACATACACCCCTACACACCTATACATGTTTCATCCTTCCATGATGATGGTGTTGTACTGACCTACTTCCATTTCTTTTCCTCCGAACTTTAATCTATGGTTTTTATTATGGGATCAAGAAGCCCTGGAGTTCTAGATGCTAAGATGCATCTCTGGCTTCTCACTTCTCAGTAGAGAAGTCTGCTTCAGGGTGGAATTCAGGAATAGGTGTGTGTCATTAGAACTCCAGTTAAAAGCTTTCCTTCCATTTGGTAGTGATATGCTGAGCCTCTCTTTGGCTCTAACTTTAGCTCTTTGTAACTAACAGCAAGAGGTAATGGAGTCTCTGGAGTCATTTCATGCTGTAGCCTGAAGTAGCCCTGCCGTGAGAATAGAGCAGCAGCAAACCAGAGTGTTAGTTACTTCCCTATTAGCAACAGAAAGAAAGCAAGGATTATGTGGTTCACAGTTCAAGGGTACAGTCCATCTGGGCATGAAATTCATGGTAGTAAGAGCTATTCTAGCTGTGGTGGTGGGAGTAGAAGGCAGCCAGTACACAGTAAAGAAGAAGTGTGTGTGTGTGTGTGTGTGTGTGTGTGTGTGTGTGTGTGCATGTGCGTATGCATGTGTGTATATATGTGTGTGGGGGGTGCTTAGCAGGCTTTCTTCTTTTTCTGCCAATTATTCCCTTTGGGATCTCAGTCTGTGAGGAACTACATTTTCAGAGGGCCTTCCTTCTCCTTGTAAGTTGCTTTGGAAACACCCTCATACATTTGCCAGAGATCTGTCTCCTTTGAGTCTTCAGATCTAGTCCAGTAGAGGGTGATTGACTACCACAGTTGATGAGAAACAAGCAGCATCCGGTGACATCCTTTGACCTCAGAGACAGTGTTCAATTTTTACTCTTTGCAGTCTAGGAGCCAATAAATTGTCTCTTTGTTTAGACATATTGGATTGTTCTATTATTACATACAGAAGAAATAGATTGAAACTGTGTCTGACCCCTTGCATCAAGCCTCCTCTTTGAGCAAAATCTCTCCTGTACGAGAAGGTAAAATGTGAGCAGCCGAGGGAAGAAAGCAATCAATAGTCCTTCCCAGGTATGCTGCCTATGAACTGCAATGACCAACAAGACAAGAGATCACTAAAGGTGTCATGCTGTCACTTACATCTGAGCAATAACCACCAGCTGTCTAATTTGATGGAAGGCTCACTTGACAAGAGAAAGATCATGCCTGGCACTTGTAAACCTAGCCAAATCTATCTGTGGACAGTGACTTCATGGGTCTTGGAGGAGAACCAACTACTGCCACTTCCTCAACCAGGATATCACCAACTGCATTCCAAATACTTGTCCTTAGACCCAGGGATAAGTACTGTTCTTCTGCCTTGTTAAAAGTAGATTCTTTATGTAGCAGACAGAGACAATTACAAAAGCCACAAACAGGTCAAAATGCAGAGAACAGCAGGCTGCATGGTGTTTAGCACTGAGTGATATGTCTACAACAGAACCCTTACATCTCAGGCTTGGGGGAGATTTTCACTGTAAATTGCAACAGAGATGGAGGGAAGTTTATAAGAGTTGGAGGTCCAGGATGTCTGTTGACAGATTGTGTCTTCTGGATGTACTAGGGAAGCTACAATCATGAAATGTCACCAAGATCTGACCAATGAGAACACCAGTTCACATGACAACATGGTTTGGGAGAGTCTCATGGGGCCCCACCTCTAGATGAAGAGTTATAGACAGCTAATGACTGGATAGAGAATGAGACTCAACCTTCCCCAGGGAGGAGCCCCCTAACTGTATCCAATACAAAACAGTCAATCTTAAAAACACATATATACAAGCAACACTAAATGAACTCAGCAAGTTGTATTTATATATTTATTCATTTATATGTATGCAATAGTAGTAATTAAAGAAAGAGGCCATGGATTTGAAAGGGATTAGAGGGAACAAAGAATGGGGTAAAATGATGTACTTCCTTTCTAATTAAATTAAAATGCATTAATAAAGATAAAAATATTAATAATATATTTTAATATTTTCCATTTTCTAGGATGAGTAAAATGGCTATAACAAAATCACCTCAAAATAAATGTTATACAAGTTCTAATTGTGTAATTAAATTAAAATTATTTGTAAGTCTTACAAGACAGTATTAACTTCTCTTTCATTTTTTTGTTTGGATTTTTGCTTTTTTTGTTGTTATTTAAAAGTGTAGTACTCTTAATAGCACATCCCAACTTTTCTTTTAACTGTGAAAATAAATAATGCATTTCCTTGAAGAAAGAACATGCTTACTAAATTTGGCTCAGAATGCTTTGGTAACTGACAAGAGCCAGGATGGGTTTTAGAGAAATCCTCCTACTTTCTTTCAAGCTAACTTAGATGTAAGGACTCCAGTGCTTAGTCTAAGCCAAAGTATGATGGACAACATTTATCCTTTTATATAGATTTGTAGGCTAGATGATGAGAAGGTTGATTCATACTTTCATCAGAAGACAGCTCTCTTCCAGATTAGTTTATGGCTATTTTATTATTTAAAAACCCAGTCAGACTTTTCAGCATGCATTTGTAATCTCTGATATTTAGGAAGCTGATGAAAGAGAAACCCTTGAACCTAGGGGTCAAGGTCAGGCTAGGCAAAAAAGCAAGACACTGAAAGTTAAGTGAGACCCACAAAGATGCTTTGGAGTCTGAATATTTGGTGAGACTGAGACCTTGATTCTTTGAGGCTAAAGTTTGCCAAATGTAGTGAAATTGAAGCATATAGAAAAGGGTGGGGGTGGTGTTAGGAGCCACCTTTAATTAAAAGAAGATAGAATGGGTTGGGGAGATGGCTCATTCAGGTAAGATTGCTCACTTTTGAAGAAAGTGGATCTGAGTTCAAATCCCCAGTGCTTCTATAAAGAGCCACATATAGCTTGTGCTTGTAATCCCAACATTTAAGGATGCAGATAGGCCTAATGGCTCAATGACCAACCAGCCAAGCTGAAAGGGCTAGGCTTCTGGGTTAGTGAGAGATCCTGCCTCAAGGCAATAAAAGGATAGAGAGACCTCACATACTGCTCTGCTGTCTTCATGGATATGCACATCCACACACTCACATACTGCATTTCATACTAGAAATGCACACACCACACACACACACACACACACACACACACACACACACACACACACACACACACACACACACACACACACACACACACACACACACACAGACACACACACACACACACACATTCACACAAGAAGACAGATAGAAAGTGGCATAAAAGTCTGGGGAAAATATTTATAGGAACTTAAAAACCCAATATTTACAGACTGATGGTATTCTGAATAATTTGTTGACATGTGAGACCTGTGTGTCTGGTAAAACCCTTGCTGGAAAATAGGAATGTATCTCAGCAAGTCAGCATCGTCCTTTTTCCAGTCTTTATCAGTGGAAAGTCCTAAGGACTAAACTCTTGGCTTCTGTTATTGCCTACTCTTGATACTATAACAAAATATCCCGGACTGAGAAACTTGTCAACACAGAAATGTATTGCTTACAGCCCTGGAGGTGGAAAAGCACAATCCAACTTCAGGCAGACTGAGTGTCTGGAGCAAACCTACTCGCTGATTCTTACATGGAGCTTCCTGTTGTGTTCTCACAGGGCAGAAGGAAATAGTTTTCCAATCTAACTAGCAAAGATACTATGATACTTTTTTTTTCTTTTTTTTTTTTTCCTTTTCTTTCTTTATTTTTGATACTTTATTTACATTTCCGATGATTCCCCTTTTCTTTGGAAACCCCGTGTCCCCTCCCCCTCCCCGCCTCTGTGAGGGAATTCCTCCTCCCACCTACCCACCCACCCATTCCCATATTCCCACCTTGACATTCCCTTTTACTGGGGCCACTAGCACCCTCAGGC
>JAPYYD010006167.1:0-11395 GCA_028551405.1 Uromys caudimaculatus
GCAATTGTTGGTTCCTATTATTTTCGATGTTACTTTTAGGTTTGTGTGGCTTTCTTCTTTTGAGTTTGTTGAAAGATTACTTTCTTGCTTTTTCTAGGGCGTAGTTTCCCTCCTTGAGTTGACGTTTACCATCTATTATCATTTGTAGGGCTGGGTTTGTGGAAACATATTGTGTAAATTTGGTTTTGTCATAGAATATTTTGGTTTCACCATCTATGGTAATTGAGAGTTTTGCTGGGTATAGCAGCTTGGGCTTGTAGTTGTGTTCTCTTAGGGTCTGTATGAGTTCTGCCCAGGATCTTCTAGCTTTCATAGTCTCTGGTGAGAAGTCTGGTGTAATTCTGATAGGTTGCCTTTATATGTTACTTGACCTTTTTCCCTTACTGCTTTTAATATTTTTTCCTTGTTTTGTGCATTTGGTGTTTTCACTATAATGTGATGTGATGAATTTCTTTTCTGGTCCAATTTATTTGGAGTTCTGTAAGCTTCTTGTATATTTATATTCATCTCTTTCTTTAGGTTAGGGAAGTTTTCTTCTATAATTTTGTTGAAGATGTTTACTGGTCCTTTAAGTTGTGAATCTCCACTCTTTTTGATACCTATTATCCTTAGGTTCTGTCCTCTCATTGTGTCCTGGATTTCATGGATGTTTTGGGTTAGGAGCTTTTTGCATTTTTCATTTTCTTTTACTGTTGTATCAGTGTTATTTATGGTATCTTCTGCTCCTGAGATTCTCTCTTCTGTCTCTTGTAATCTGTTGGTGATGCTTGCATCATTGACTCCTGATCTCTTTCCTAGGATTTCTAACTCTAGGGTTGTCTCCCTTTGTGATTTCTTTATTGTTTCTATTTCTATTTTTAGCTCCTGGATAGTTTTGTGCATTTCCTTTGTCTGTTTGATTATGTTTTCCTGTAATTCTGCCTGTTTGATTGTATTTTCCTGTAATTCTTTAATGGATTTTTGTCTTTCCTCTTTAAGGGCTTCTACTTGTTTACCTCTGTTCTCTTGTATTTCTTTAAGGGTGTTATTTCTTTCTTAACGTCTTCTGTCATCCTCTTGAGAACTGATTTTAAATCTGAGTCTTGCTTTTCTGGTGTGTTGGGGTATCCAGGGCTTTCTGTGGTGGGATAGCTGGGTTCTGATGATGCCAAGTAGCCTTGGTTTCTGTTCCTTATGTTCTTACCCTTGCCTCTTTCCATCTTGTTAACTCTTATTTTAGCTGGGCTTACTCTTTCTGGCTGTGGCTTGTTCCTCCTGCAGGCCTCTGTATCAATACTCTTTGAAGACCAGCTCTCTCTGAGAGGTATTTGGGTTTGGAGAGCTGTGGCACAGGGTCAGCACTTGCAGTACTCTCTCACGTTGGGTGAAGCGCAGGTGCGGGCGGGTGCCCTGGCTCAAGTGTTGCGTCCGAGCGCCCTAGGGTTCAAGGCTCACCTCAGCGGCCCTCCTCGTCGTGGTGTAGCATCCTTGGGGTCTGACGCCGTGGGGGTGAGATGCTGGGGTCGAGCAGCCCCGGCCCCGATGCAGTGGCATCCGCCGACACGGTGCCCAAGCTGCCACCACTGCCACCGCCGCTGCCACACGATGCGGAGCGCTGTGGATAGAGACTAGCCGTGAGCACTCTCGCCCTGAGCCAAGGTTTGACTGTAGCACACTTCCCATGGTGCCCGGTGCCAGCTGCCATTAAGAGCGCTCCGCTCGCCATAGAACTGGTCTCCTCGGGAGCCCAAGAGTCACAGCTCCCTTAGACAAAAGCTCTCCGACGCCAAAATAGTTTTTATCTTTATTCGTTCTGGATGGTGGGCAGTGCACCCGGGGCAGGCGGGTGGAGAAGGAGGGGAGAGAGAGAGCTACTCGGGTCAATGTGTTCTATTTATAGTTCTGAGAGGAGACAGGGGTTTGGTGGCCGACACTTTCCATTGGCCAGATTGGGAGCCCTATTGGTGCCTCATTTGCTTTGCCTGGGACTCAGGGTTGCTTTCTATGAGATACAAGTTTCATACGCCAGGCCTTTCTCTATACAGGGGTCGTGAGAGCTATGGGGAATCTCCCAGGAGCGTTGGCCAGAAGCATGAATTCTGGTCCCTTGTGTAGGGTCCACTGTTTGTGGAATTTTCCAACGGGTGTCTCAGGGCTTCTCGCCTATGCTCAACTGGACGTTAGACTGCCTGACATAGATCACTGCCCCACAAGCTCTGGGGTTCAGACAGAAACCAGAAGGATCTTGTCCCCAGCTGTCCGTTGGTTCCTGTGTCCTGATGGCTCTGCAAGGGTCTCTCTTGATCCAGTGAGTTTGAACAGAAGTGGTGGTTTTGCCTGTGCTCGAAGGTGTGTCAGCACTCCTGGGACACCAGCTCTTACCTGGAGCCCTGTGGCCTAGGCTGAGGTCCCCAGGTCCCAGTGAGCAGCGGTGCTTGTCTTAACCCCATTCACAGCTTTTCCACCCTCCTGGGAGAGTAACTTTCTCCTGGTGCTACTGGGCTATGGAACCCTGGTGGCCCAGGCAGAGGTTTCCCACCACAGTTCCTTTTTATTATCTTCTATTATTTTATTTTTATTATCTTTTGACACATCTATTTTATATGTTATATTTTAGACTTATGGCTATTTTGTTGTTATTGTGGTTTATATCCTAATTTGGAAATTATCAGTTCTATTTTTTTTGTATTTTGATTTTTCTGTGTTAACTATAAAGTATAAAAATTAAAAAAGAATAAATTATTGAGTTAATTAAAATTATTCTATATTTTATTTGTTCTTATTTTTCACTATTATTTGGATACATTGTGCAATGTATTTTGAACATATTCACTCTACCCTCAGCTTCTACTGAACAAACTCCCTTGCCTACTTATCTAACTTTGTCCCCCCTCACCTCTCATTTAAATCCATTAAATGCTGTTGACACTGCTTATGGTCTTCTACTAGAGCATAGTCAATACACCAGGATTGCACCCTTCAAGAAAGTGTGTCTCTTTCTTCTAGCAACTACTCATAGCTCTTCAGCTAGAGTGGGACTTCCTGCCCATCTACCCTGACTGTGCTAGAATTTTTTAGCTTGAGTTTGTCCAGTCCTTGTGAACATTGGCTTAACTGCTGCGAATTCCTGTGACTGCCCTGTTGTGCCTAGGTAATGCTGCCTTATAGCCATCCACCATATCTGGCTCACATGCCTTTCCAGCTCCTCTTTGGCAATGATCCCTGAGCCTTGGGGCAGTGTGTGTATGTGTGTGTGTGTGTGTGTGTGTGTGTGTGTGTGTGTGTGTGTGTCCTGTTCCTAGACAAAGAGCTACAAGCAACTAATAACTGGTGAGAGACGGGGTTATTTGATACAAAGTAGTCATCCCTGAAACCTTATACACACAAACAACAAAAACCAGACTCAGTAGGTTGTATCTCTTTCTCTTTCCTCTTTCTCTCTCTCTCCTAATAAATAACATATAATTAATATATAATATATAACTGTTGTAGTATTTTCTTACTCTCAGTTGGTGGTTTCTATACTACTTTTGATCAATCAGTTCTCAAATAAAACATATACAACCTTTATATTTGTAATAAGCCTTTAAAGCAATAGAGCTGGGCATGTATCTACCTTCTATGCTATTATGTTTACTTCCCTACCAATAACCCCAAGATATGGATAGCCTTGTTTTGTCTGGGAGCTCTTAACTCCACCTGACTAGTCCTCATGGCCATATTTTCATGATTTAACTACTGCCATGGTATCTTCTCCTCAAACCTCCTCTTCCTCCTCCTCCTCCTCCTCCTCCTCCTCCTCCTCCTCCTCCTCCTCCTCCTCCTCCTCCTTCTCCTCCTCTTCTTCCTAGTAGTCTTTCCTCAGACCTTAAGCCTGGAAACCCAAACCTAGACTATATCTCTCCTGCCCAGCTATAGTCTGTAGGGATCTTTATTCATCAGTCAAGGATAACTTGGGGGGGCACTTGTGTATGCACAGATTCTCTCATCCCTAGGGGCAACCAGGCTTTGGGGGCTAGTATTTAGCATTACAATACATAGCAAAAGACCAATTCTCAACATAAAACACATAACACATAATACATAACACATAGCACATAACTTATATAATATACATATAATATGTAATATATAATATAATAACTATTGAGCTTGTACAGGTCTTGTGAACATTTCCTTAGTGACTGTAAATTCATATGTGCAACTGCTCTACTGTGTCTAGAAAATGTCTCCTTATAGTCATCCACTATATCTGGCTCATACAGACTTTCCAGGCTCTTTTTGGCAATGATTCCTGATCTGAGAGAGAAAGAAAGAGAGAGATGGAGATAGAGAAGAGAGAGATTTTGTATGTGATATGGATGTATAATATATACTGTAATATATATTATACATTCAAAAATGCTACCAATTTGGGAAAGAGGCATGAATGGGTTGGAGGGAGTAAATAAAAGTGATGTAATTATATTTTAATTAAAAATACATACTGAGTTTAAAAAATACCATCTACCAGGCACAAGAGACTTGTACACTAGTGGTAAGAATGGCACAGGAATCATTGGTTTATTTGCTTTGTGCTTTTGAAACAGGGTCTCAGTGATCCTTTGTCACAGCTTCCCCTCTGCTAGGGTTATAGGCATGTGCCACCATGCCTAACAGGTTTGTATATTTTAATTAATGGGGGGGGATAAAAGAATAAGAAATACTTAAAAGTGGAGTGGTGGAATTATACCATCTCCAATGGAAAGCAGAGCAATTATCCAGTTGACAAAGGGGCCATAGAACATCCTGCTCTATTTGTGTCTTGTTAGGACTGTGTATGCTAGAAACACACTCTGCCACTGGGTCATGATGTCCAAGATCCCACTCATAACTTTAAGAAATCAAATCTACTTCTATCTTGGCCCTCTCCTCTTAGAGACAAGAAATGTGAAACACTTCATATTTTTATAGCTTTGCTGTTTTCTTAGAGTGTCTACAACTCTGCTGAGAAGTAGTCTGGGAAGGATAGTGTTGGGATTCCAAGGTTTGGTGAATGCTCTTTAGCTCTCTCGTGATTCTTAAGCTTGCTTAGAGCCCTGGCTGGTCCTAGAATTTGAGAGAAATCTAAAACTATTCTACTAATGTTGGGACTATTAAAAAGTCATTTGGTTAAAGATTGATGGGGATTATGTATGGTGATGTACGTTGATGGTATATTTTTTCTCTCTCTCTCTTTCTCTCTGCTTACATCTTTCAAAATCTCCTTTAATAAGGGTTTTTAAATATTTCAACCTTTCTTCTAGTCTATTGTCCAAAGGTAGGGGGAAAAAGATGGTAAATAGGATATGGGGATGTGGACCTATTTAGAAGTGGTTCTTTGGGGGGATTCCAATCAAGTGGTAATTTCAATCTCCATTTGTCAGAATATCAGCAGTCCAGTTCAGTAGTGTCATCAGTAATTGTGGCAGGATCCAGCCTCTACTGAATCAGCAAGAGTCAGCAGGAGTGACCAGGACAGGCCCGAATGCCAGGAGTTCTCTGCTGTGCCTCATTCAATGAAGTGAAGATCAGCGAAGACTTGGAACCAACAGAGTTGCAAGGTTAGCTATGCAAGTGCCCCATCACTGTCACTGTCTGTTGAGTCCTATTTATGCTGTCTCCAGATGTCACTTGTCTTCCTACAGGTCTTGGCTCAGCAAAACACCATGGGAGTCTGAATCACATGACACAAACAGAAACTTCCAGTTCCTCCCTCCCCTCCCCTCTCTCTTTTAAGGTAGGGGTTATCTGTGTAGCTCTGGCTGTCCTAAAACAAACTCTGTTGACCAGGTTGGCGGAAAACTCGGAGATCTGCCTGTCTCTGCTTCTAGAGTGCTGGAATTAAAGGCGAGTGTCACCATGCTTGGCACTCTACAGGCTGAGGTGGGGGGACTATGAGTTTAAACCAGCCTATGTTACATAGCCAGTACTAGGCCAAGGAAGGGTACATAGTAAGATTACTATTTAAAAACATAAAAGAAAAAACAAAACAAAACAAAAAACCCCAAACAATATGTGCATGCTTCAGGCAGTTTTTTCTTTAGTTTTGTATAAAATGTTGCACATTGAAAGAAAATAAGTTAACACTACTCCCAAAGCAAGACGATATTAAAAAGCAAGACGATATTAAAAAGAGAGCACCAGTTTTTCAGGCTCACATAGTTTAGAGTTACATATTTTTCATTTTTTAGATTTATCCAGTGACTGCCCCCCATACTTACAGATATCTGGTGATAATAAAGCACTGTGTAGGATTACCAAGAAACTAAAAGATGATTTTTGCTCTCAGTCTGGTAAATATTATGAAATCCAAGCAACTAATCATAGCACATAGACTATCACAAATGCCTGAAGCTAAATCCACAGTGTTATGGAGCCTATATTTCAAGGGTGTGTGTGTGTGTGTGTGTGTGTGTGTGTGTGTGTGTGTGTGCAGAGAAGGAGAGCAGGAGAGGTGAGGAGAGGAGAGACAGAATAGAATGAATTCAGGCTCAGAAAGACTGGTATTTCACAATGTACTTGGGGACCTATTATGAGAAGTTTGGAAGTTGTCCAGGGTCCCGGAAAGTCCCTAAATGTGCTAATCTTGCCTTTTGGTGTCTGTAGTTCTGCTTCTTTCTAACTGTTCTTGCTAAGAGAAGTATCTCAACCAGAATGTTCTTTTGCATAATGGACAAAGAGCCGTGAGGATTAGGGCAGCATGATTTGGGTGTAGCTGCTAATGCAATAAAGACTTTCCTTTTGACTTTAAGAGTTTCTATGTGTGTTCTCTGATGGTTCTAACTCATAACATTTGGATGGCCTCAGAGAGATTCCCAGAGTTTGAAATACTGGGACACTGGGGGTCTTGGGTCCCCTCTGGGATGATAGTGTTGGGAGAATGGACAGTTCCTAAGAGGTGTGCACCCTGTGACGTTCCAAGGTCTCAGAAACTTCTTCCTCCTCTGCCTCTGTTGACTCAGAGGCTCCTGATGCCGCTACCCTAAATGTGAAACTACAAAAGTTGTCTGAATCAGTCTCTTCCATAGACGATTCTGTTTATGGTACATTGAGCCTAGTATAGTTAGGAAAGGCTGGATGAAGAGCCATCACTAGATCCCTGCTTTTTATCTGTGTGGTAGCCATGCCTGGCTTTCCATTGTTACTTGACTATGGGTCTCTGTGTGTCTCTGTCAGTTGGAAAAACAGATCTAAATTGAGGGGGGGGGGGTTCTTCCAGTTGGCTGACTTGGTTGTGGAAAGTGGCTGCCACAGCCATGATAGTAAAAGCTGGTAAACTGACTTTGGTACAGGTATTGTTGGCTCTGGGCAGTTGGATCCTAGGCTCTAATTAGGGGGGGGGGAGGAAGCAAACACTTTAAGGAACTCTGTGCCATGTAGACATAGACCCGAGTGATCGGAAAATTCTGTTTCTCATCTGGAAGACCAGAAAGACTCCTTAGCAGAGGTTGTGCTTCAGAATCAAAGAATCTGGAGATTCTCTCTATGAAGTAAGAAAGTCTCTACAGAGCACTGGGAGAAAGTTGTTGCTTCTATGCCAACCATTCAGAGGTAATTGGAGAAAGTTTAGCCATGGTCAGAAATAACCTTCAGGAAAGAGTAAGGAGACACCAAGAATCTATCAACTGGTATCTGTCCTTGTTACCGTGTTTCCTTAGTTAACTAACTACTTACAACCATGCTTGGGACATTAACTCTTTTGCTTCTTGTCCTCACCATAGGACCCTGCTTAATTGCCTACTTAACTATGTAAAACATAAAGTAAACTCTATTGAATTATGAGTGCTGAAGGGATGATGTAACTCTCAGCCCTAAGATGAGTTCACTTGACTCATGCCCATAGAACCAGTGGGGGAAAGTAACAAGCACCCAGACCTTAGCACAGTGATGCCATGTGGGAAGCACCATTTTCTTTAAAACTCAGCCCGTAGGCCACAACATCTGTCAAAGTGGAAAGAAAGACCAAATCCATCAACCTGATCTATACTTCCAGGATTCAGGCAAGTCCCTAAATAAGCTAACCTTGCTTTTTTTTTTTTTTTTGGCTTCTGTACTTCTGCTTCTTGCTAACTGCTCTTGTTAACTGAAGTGTGTGGGTTTTGTACATAAAAGACAAAAAACGGTGAGGATCAGGGTTACGTGATTTGGGCAAGTTTCCCATGCAGCTCCCAGCAGGCAATAAAAACAACAAAAATACAATAAAAGTTAAACGTGTGGGATTTTAAGGTGAGGAGGTGTAATCCTAGCACCTGTGAGGGTCAAGCCGAGTGTTAAGAGTTCAAAGTCAATTTAGCCTACATAATGAACTCAAGCCAGCCTAAAACATACTGAAGCCCTGTCTCATAAAGGGAGGAGGTGGGGCTAAAAGTGTAGCTCCCTTGCTTAGTATTTGTAAAGCCCTGGGTTGATGCCAAGCACAGAAAAACCAAAGCCAAAGTTTCCCTCCCACTCCTGATCAAAACAATCATCCCGAGTACTTTGCTAGGAGCATAAACTTCAAAAACAACTTTGCATTGCCCCGAAAGAGCCCAGGTCTCAGGGTCCAATGAGAAGACTAACTCTTGCTCTAAAAAGAGCTACATACAGAGGGCCCATTTTATTTGTCGCGAGGCCACCTTGGAAAAGAACAGACTTGGCCGAGCTGTTTTTAGCCCTTGGGAGTAACCTCAGGATGTGTGGCATTCCAGGAGAGCAGCTGTATACTATACTCTGAAAGTGACGCAAGCGGTGCCTCTGTTTTTCCAACCCACAGTGGTGACTCTGGGAAGGGGAGCCAAGCCTTTTATCAACGTTTATGCTGTTAGGCATGTTGGCCCATAGAATTTTGGAGGGGAAGTTTCAGATTTTCTTGCTTTTTGGAAAACAACAACAAAAAGGATGAACGTGGTAGAAAAGGACAAGAGACAACATAGTACACTTGTAGAGGCCCCTTGATTTCAGCACATAAACAGAATCCATCTACTGGCATTTCTTAGATGCAGCTGGAGATAGCAATAATAATGATAGAAATGTTTATTGGGCCCTTTGTGCAACACGCCGTGCTGAAGCTTTCAATATACAACTAATTTGACAAACACTACAATCTTGAGGTTAACACTAATTACAGATAAGGAAAATGAAAATGTAGTCCTGGGCACTTGTAATCCCATCACTTGGGAGACTGAGGAAGGACGCTCATGAGTCAGAGACTGGCCTGGATGACACAGAAAACCTCTAAAAATAGACAAAATTAGTTACCCTTCCTATGCTATACCGCTCCTAAGTGAAAATCATGTAGTGGGAGGGGTGTTAGAATGTGTTTGATATTTCATATTTTATAGAGAAATGTGAGACCAAGGAAGAGGACTCAGACTGGGAGCAGAGGAATGTCAGAGTCAGACTGAGAATTCATGTCTCAGTTTTACGACTCTTTAAAAAATTGTTTCAATAGAAAGTTTCAGGTATAAATATCTATATTATTAGATATACACTGGCTTCTCAATTGCATATCCATGACCGATTTATATCATTTGTACGTCCACATTTTTTACTCTCAATATATTATTTTGAAGCAAATAGTAAACATTATATTATCTAACCTATATTAATATGTTTTTCTAGGAAAAATGTAACAACAGAAAAATATAATAATAATAATGCTGATATCTCACCTAAACAGGATAACTTATTAATAGCATCAACTGTAAAATCTGAGTTGAAATCTCCATCTATCTCATAATTTTGTATTGCATTTTGTTTGAATCAGGATCCAGAGAAGGTCCGCACATTTGAATAGATTTACATATCTTTCAAAAACATCTCTTTTAATCTGTAGCCCTTTTCCTGTCATTTTGCTTGCTTATAATTTAATTATTGAGGAAACTTTATTTTTATTAATTTTTAAATTTTTATGATTTTTCAAGGCAGGGTTTCTCTGTGTATATAGCCCTGGCTGTCCTGGAACTCACTCTGTAGACCAGGCTGGCCTCAAACTCAGAAATCCACCTGCCTCTGCCTCCCGAGTGCTGGAACCAAGGGTATGTGCCACCACTGCCCAGAAACTAATGTTTATTACATATAGTTTGCTGCAGCATTGATCCTGGTGACTGCATCTGTGGTGTAATGTGAGAATTTCTGTTCTCCTTTTCAATGCTGCTTCACAGGCAGTATTAACGCTTTCCCACTAGGATGACCTTTTCTTGTGATAGCGATCAATGTTATGTAATGGCTAAGCATAAACTCTGACAGAGTATGCAGGGCCTTCCATTGCTAGCTACGGAATATTAGGAACAGAATTTACTATCTCACCTTAAACAACTAAAAACCCAAGAAAACTTATAAACCAATGTTTTTTATACCTTGGACAACAAGCATCAATAGCTTGTTGTTCTTATAGGAAGAAAGATGATATAAAGTCTGGCACCCAATGAAGAATTTGGAAAATTCAAAGAAGTAGGACCATACAACCCATAGCACGAATAGTATTTAATTAATAGAGACAGAATTCAGGCTGGACACAGATTATAGTTAGGAGGAAAAAGCAACACCACAGCAAATAGAAATGTGTTTTCAAAGAGGTAAAACAGAATATGGCTGGGCAGTGGTGGCGCACGCCTTTAATCCCAGCACTCGGGAGGCAGAGGCAGGCAGATTTCTGAGTTCGAGGCCAACCTGGTCTACAAAGTGAGTTCCAGGACAGCCAGGGCTACACAGGCAAGCGAAGAGTGGCTGAGCCACATGACTGACAAGACAAGGTGCCATTTGATCGCTTTTAGTATCTTTCAACATACGTACAACTCTGTGCATCCTGCTTCACTTGCTCCACACATATGCACAAACTTTTTAAAATGAGTGTTTTGATTTTTTTTTTTTTGGTGTGGTCAAGGACATCTCATGGGAGTTGTAGATTAACCATGTAGGTCCTGGGAATTGAACTCAAGTCTTTAGGTTTGGCAGCAATCACCTCTAATCACTGAGAAATCTCATGGGTTCTAAATGAGTTTTTTTTATAAGGCCTCCTATATAGGTCTAGTAACTGAGACTGGTTTGGGCGTGTGTGTGTGTGTGTGTGTGTGTGTGTGTGTGTGTCCATAACTTTCCCATGCTGTCTAAAATATCAGAGATTGGATTAGGAGCAAGATCTACATATTTCAAAGCCCATTCTCTCATTTAAATTATTGAAAAAAATCCCTTATGTTCAGAGTGTGATAGGGTGAGATCAGGAAGAAACTGGAGGAGGATCTGTAAAGATGTAGCAATCAGTGTGGCGGACCACATAATACTACCTGAGGACCCAGCTATACCTCTCCTGGGCATATACCCAGAAGATGCTCCAACATGTAATAAAGACACATGCTCTACTATGTTCATAGCCGCCATATTTATAATAGCCAGAAGCTGGAAACAACCCAGATGT
>JAPYYD010006168.1:0-11395 GCA_028551405.1 Uromys caudimaculatus
CTGACTTTTGATTTAGCCTGGTTACTCTCACAACCCTGTGTCTAGGCAATTTACTTCCTTATTTGATAACTACTTTGCATAGGTTCCTACAGACCAGACCAGCTGCCCATGTTTTATAAACCAGGCCTTTGCAGTGAGATCTGACTTGAATCAGACAGGCAGGGGCCTCAAGATGGAGTCACACATCCAGATATTCATATTCCTGCTGCTATGGCTGTCTGGTGAGAAATTAAATAGTTTTAGAATATCTTAAAAGTAGTTCACTTGTAATGAAACAGCTATTTTCTATAGAAAGTCAATAGTAAGCAGACAATGCCTGTAGAAAGGACATTTTAGATTCTAACATTTGTATCATGAAGTCTTTGTGTGTATATGTATATATATACTCATTGTTTATTTCTGATTACAGGTGCTGATGGAGACATTGTGATGACCCAGTCTCCCAAATCCACATCCATATCAGTAGGAGACAGGGTCACCATGACCTGCAAAGCCAGTCAGAATGTGGGTAGTGCTGTAGCCTGGTACCAACAGAAACCAGGGCAGTCTCCTAAACTACTTATCTATGCAGCATCCAACAGGTACACTGGGGTCCCTGATCGCTTTACAGGCAGTGGATCTGGGACAGATTTCACTCTCATCATCAGCAGTGTGCAGGCTGAAGACCTGGCAGATTATTACTGTCAGCAGTATAGCAGCTATCCTCCCACAGTGCTTCAGCCTCCAACACAAACCTCTGAGATTCTAACCAGCTGCCTGCATCACACATCTCTAGACCTAAACACTTCCCCTTCTGCCTGCAGCTGCTGTGCCTAACTGATGCAAAGTTTGGTAGAATATTAATGAACAGATCCTTTGATTTGGAAGGTCCTTATGGAAAAGTGAAGTGATGATATTTGTGTCTTTTTTTCTTCTGATGCTTAAATTCTGTATATTGGACATGACAAATTTATTATATTATATATCTTATTTCACTATGAGGCTCCATGGGCTAAATCGAAAGCCTCTGCTGTATTCCCACTGGAGTTAAACTTTTTTTTGCCCAGCTCTGAGAGATCTCCCTCACTTTTGCTGTCCTGGTAGTATTCCTCCACTTCTAGATAAGATTATGCATTTACACATATGATGCTGACTTTGGTTAAAAATTATAAAATTATATCATGTATTTTGACAGTCTTCTTTCCCTTTTTTCTTCATTTTGTCACCACTTTTCCCTCCAAATAACATACTTCCAAGACCCAGTCTTCAATCTATTTCCATGTGACATATGCATGTGCCCACTCACCTGTACGCGCGCACACACACACACACACACACACACACACACACACACACACACACAGTTTTATGAATCTATAAAAATCTAGAATGCAAAACTCAGAGAAAACATGAGGTTTGACTTCTTAAACAACATATCTGATCCATGCTTCCTATTCCTAGGCCACATCTGCCTCTGCTGTCCTCTCATCCACTTTCTTGCACCACACATCCCTGACCTACACACTTTCCTTTCTGCATGCAGCTGCTATGTCTAACCGTTACAATGCTTGATAGAAAATTAGTGAACAGATCCTTTGAATTGGAAGGTCTTATCTAAGGACTTTGATAACTCATTCTGTACTATACTACAGTAATGGTGAGTATGATTTTATACCATGAGAACTGAGGTTTTTTTCCTGTCTTGTAATAATTAACAGTGTTTGATTTTATTGAGGGAAATACTTTGTAATTCAATAAAAACACTTCGTTAATTAATCTTTTTTATATTTTATTTACATTTCAAATGTTTCCATCTTTCCAGTACTCCCCTTTGGAACCCCCATATTGCCTCCCCCTCCCCCTGCCTCTATGAGGGTATTCTCCTACCCACACACCTACTCACTCTTGTCTTCCCTCCCTGACATTCCCCTCTATTGGAGCATCTAACACCTTCAGGTCCAAGGGCCTCTCCTCCCCCTGATGGCTAACAAGACCCTTCTCTGCCACATATGTGGAGAGCACCATGGATCTCTACATGTGTATTCTTTGGTTGGTAGTCCAGCCTCTGGGAGCAATGGGGACATCAGGCCAGTTGACACTGTTGCTCCCTCCATGGGGCTGCAAAATCCCCCAGCTCCTTCAGTCCCTTCTCCAACTCCTCCATCTCGGACCTCATGCTCAGTCCAATGGTTGCTGTGAATTGAAACTTGGGTATTCCGAACTTTTGGGCTAATATCCACTGATCAGTGAGTACTACCATGATCATTCTTTTGTGACTGAGATACCTCTCTCAGAATGATATTTTCAGGTTCCATCCATCTGCCTGTGAATCTCATGAAGTCATCGTTTTTAATAGCTGAGTAGTATTCCATTGGGTAAATGTACCACATATTCTGTATCCATTCCTCCGATGAGGGACTTTTGGGTTGTTCCCAGCTTCTGGTTATTATAAATATGGCTGGTATGAACATAATGGAACATGTATCTTTATTACATGTTGGAGCATCTTCTGGGTATATGCCCAGGAGTGGTATAGCTTGATCATCAGGTAGTATTATGTTCATTTTTCTGAGGGTCCACCAAACTGATTTCCAGAGTAGTTGTACCAGCTTGCAATACCACCAGCAATGGAGGAGTGTCCCTTGTTCTTCACATCCTTGCCAGCATCTGCTAACACCTGAGTTTTTTATCTTAGCCATTCTGACTGGTGTGAGGTGGAATCTCAGGGTTGTTTTGATTTGCATTTCCCTGATGACTAAGGATGTTGAATATTTCTTTAGGTGCTTCTAAATCCTATGACTTTCCTAAGTTGAGAATTCTCTGTTTTGCTCTGTTCCTGTTGGTCTTTGTGTGGTTTTGATATCAGTGTAACTGTAGTCTCATAGAATGAATTGGGTAATATTCCTTCTGTTTCTATTTTGTGGAATAGATTGAAGAGTATTGGTATTAGTTCTTCTTTGAAGGCCTGATAGATTTCTGCACTGAAGTCAACTGGTCCTGATCTTTTTTGGTTGGGAGACTTTTAATAACTGCTTCTATTTCTTTTGGAGTTAAGGGACAGTTTATATGGTTTATCTGATCCTGACTTAACTTTGATATTTGGTATCTGTATAGAAAGTTGTCCATTTTATCCAGATTTTCCAATTTTGTTTAGTATAGCCTTTTGTAGTAGGATGTGATGATTTTTTGAATTTCCTCAGAATCTGTTGCTATATCTCCCTTTTCATTTCTAATTTTATTAATTTGGATACTGTCTCTGTACCCTCTGATTATTCTGGCTAAGTGTTTATCTATCTTGTTGATTTTCTCAAAGAACCATCTCCTGAATTTGTTGATTATTTGTATAGTTCTTTTTGTATGTACTTTGTTGATTTCAGTCCTTAATTTGATTATTTCCTGCCTTCTACTCCTCTTGGGTGTATTAGATTCTTTTTGTTCTAGAGCACTTAGGTGTGCTGTTAACCTGGTAGTGTTTGCTCTCTCCAGTTTCTTTTTGGAGGCACTCAGAGCTATGAGTTTTCCTCTCAGTGCTGCTTTCATTGAGTGCCATACGTTTGTGTATTTTGTATTTTAATTTTCATTAAATTCTAGGAAGTCTTTAATTTCTTTCTTTCTTTATTCTTAGACTATGTTATCATTGCGTAGAGCGCTGTTCCACTTCCATGTTTCTGTGGGCTTACATCTATGACTCCTGATCTCTTTCCTAGGTTTTCTAACTCCAGGTTTGTCTCTCTTTGTGATTTCTTTATTGTTTCTACTTCCATTTTTAGTTCCTGGATGGCTTTGTTCATTTCCTTCATCTGTTTGATTGTGTTTTCCTGTAATTCTTTAAAGGATTTTTGTGTTTCCTCTTTAAGGGCTTCTAGTTGTTTACCTGTGTTCTCTTGCATATCTTTAATGCAGGTATTTATTTCCTTCTTAAAGTCTTCCATCATCATCATGAGATGTGAATTTAAATCTGAGTCTTACTTTTCTGGTGTGTTGGGGTATCCGGGGCTTGCTGTGGTGGGAGAGTTGGGTTCTAGTGGGCCCAAGTAGCCTTGGTTTCTGTTCCTTATGTTCTTGCCCTTGCCTTTCTCCATCTGGTTAACTCTGGTGTTAACTGGTCTTACCTTCTCTGACTGTGGTTTGTCCCTCCTGCAAGCCTCTGTGTCAATACTCCTTGAAGACCAGTTCTCTCTGAGAGGAATTTGAGTTTGAAGAGCTGTGGTAAAGGGTCAGCTCAGGGGTACAGACAGAAACCAAAAGCATCTTGTCCCCAGCTTTCTCTTGGTTCCTGTGTCCTGAGGGCTCTGCAAAGGTCCCTCTTGATTCAGTGAATTTGAACGGAAGTGATGGTCTTGCCTGAGCTCAAAGGTGTGTCGGCACTCCTGAGATGCCAGCTCTCTCCTGTTTGAATATGGAGCCCTGTGTTACAGGATCAGCTCCCCTGGCCGCCAAAAGAAACCAGAATATCACTCCTCAGTCCCTGTGTCCTGGGGATTCTGGGTGGGTCTTTCTGAGAAGACAGGCTTGTCCACTCTCCTAGGAGTCTAGCTTTCTCCCGGCGCTATTTCTCTATGAATCTCTGGTGGCCCAGGCAGAGATCTCCAGCCACAGATGGAAGCCTGTCCTTGACTGTTCCTTGGAGCCTGTGTCCCAAGGATTCTGGGCAGGTCCCGCTGAGCAGTGGTGCTGGCCTTACCTCCACTCACTGGCTTTTCCACATCCTGGGAAGCTAGCTTTCTTCCAGTAATATTTGGCCATCTAAGCAAAATTTTAGGATATACTCATATCACTCCACTTTTCTCTATGAAAATCTTCGTGAGAACCCAGGTATTACTTGTCAAATCTCATTCAAGATCAGAATTGTAAATCCCAAAGGCCCTTCATTTATACTTATATTTGAACGGAATACACATGGGAAGCTGCCCTGTCCCACAGCTCACCAGGCATATACCCATTCACCTTATTTCTCTCTTCTGTCCTTGTAATGGTTCCAGAGCACCCAGAAGCCTCAGGAAGTGAGTATAGAGACTCATTTTGATAAGCTAAACTAAGGATTCCAGATCAGTTAGTGAAAGTTTTCAGATAAACTTATGTCTCGCATTTGCAAGGAAAAATCGAAGAACAATAAATATGCAAAGCTCCTTGTCAGTAAAGTGGAAAGAGCAAGACAATGGTAGGAAGACCCTGGGGTGAGCCAAGTGATATAAATATCACTTATATTGGGGGAAGAGCAATAGACATAAAATCCAGGTTTTCTGTAGCAGCCTACAGAAGCCAAGGGTAAATGTCTGAGATTTGTGTGGAATATAGGTTACATATAGCCCTGCCACCTTATGACAGTACCAGAAGACCAAGATTACAGGTGTGTGTGTGTGTGTATGTGTGTGTGTGTGTGTGTGTGTGTGTGTGTGTGTACATGGGCATAAAGGCCTTGCCTGTCCATCAGTCTGTAAAAACAAGAAGCAAGTCTCTGCAGTGATAGGGGTTTACCATTAGTTTTTGGAGAAGAACCAACAGCCAGGATGTTGTTTGTAGATTTCAATAGGGACCCTGTGACCAACAACTCATTTAGATCTTTCTTTTTCTGACACTGGAGATTTCACTTAATTTTTAAAAATATCTAATTGAGGTTTTGATTCCTGTTATCTGGGGATTCTATTTAGATTTGTCTCATATATGTATATATGTGCATAGGTATATGTATATGTGCAAATATATGCATATTAATATATATTTTATATATAAATATATATATATAGATGAATAAAAGATAAATTGAGCTAGTGTGTAACTAAAGCCTTTACCCATCAACATATAACTAGACCTTTACATACACCCGTATATCTACATATGCGTATATATGGTGAGAGAAACAGAAAGAGAACGAATTTGAGTTAATGTCTAACTAGAGCTTTTACCCCTTTCTGTATAACTAGAAACTTTACATCTATTTGAACATATGAATATGTATATACACATATATACATTTGTGTATATATATACATAACAAAATTTGTTTGGTGTCTAACTATAACCTTTTCTCCTAATGACTAGTGTTCATGATACTGAACGATACTCTGCATTCTTTCAGAGTGACATCTACCAGTGAAGTATAAACCCTGTGACTTGAATGATGGTGGGAGTAACCATCTTCAGTGTATGGATTTAAAACCCACTCATGAGATCCAGCCCATGCCTGACATTGCTCTGGTGGCCAAGAACCTGAGACCAGATAGGCCATGGACCTCAGGTAAACCCAGATATTATTGTTCTGCTAAAGGAATACAGCAATGAAATAGCCCTAATGACATTCTGCTATACCCATAGATCAGTGTCCTGCTCAGCCATCATTAGAGGAGCTCCTTCCTGTAGTGCATGAGAATAAATACAGAGACTCACAAGTGGACAAGGCACAGAGAATGAGATACCTTGTATCACTCAGTTTTAAAAGGAATGTCTTCATCAAACTTCTCCCTGAGAGCTCAGGGATCTTTGAAGAAGAGGAGATGGAATGATTGTGAGAGTCAGATGGGACAGAGGACAGCAAGGAAACAGTGTCTTCCAGACACAGCAGAATGACACACATATGACCTAACAGAGATGGTGGGAGCATGCACAGGTCCAGCACAGGTCTAAGTTAAATGGAGTACTTGTGGTAAGAGGAGGAAATGGACATGAGCTCTCCTCCCTAACCAAGAAACTATTGTCAAGAAGCAACCACGCCTGAAGTAAAAATTAATTTTCTTCTATAGAATGTCACTGCAGTTATAAACCCCACTGAGGAGAAGGCCTTATGTCTAGCAGTAGATGTCCAGCACAAAATATATTAAATGCTACTTATATTGATTTTTTGGCTTATATTACTGTATTTTGCCATTCATTACATAACTTGCATTTGTTTATATATCATGGTTTCTGATTTTGTGTTTTATATTTTATGTATGTTTCTCCTTCTTTAAAATATATATATATATATATGTGTGTGTGTGTGTGTGTGTGTGTTTGTGTGTGTGTGTGTGTGTGTGTGTGTACATATATAAATTTACCCTTCATTTTTCTAAAGAGAAAGAGAAAGAAGGTATGGAAGTGGATGGTTGGGAGGGTGGGAAGGATGTGAGAGGAGCTGAAGAAGAGAAAACATGATTAGGAAATAGTGTACGAAAAGTTTATTTTCACTTAAAAGGAATCAACATTAACTTCACATTCATGAGATATTTACTCATAACACATAAATATATGTTTATGTAACTAACATATATGTATTTATATCACATATATAATCAAGCATTCTTTATGAAGAGTTAAATTTTTTATTTATGTCTTTGTATATATCATTTTGTATATGCCACATGTGTGTGTTACTTACTACATGTGTCATAAGAGGGCAGTGGGTCCTTTGGAACTGGAGTTAGTGCTCGTGGTGAGGCTCCAGATATGGGAGCTAAGAAATAAGATGGAATCCTCTGCAAGAGCAGCAGGTGCTAGTAATTGCTGAGACATATAAATTATGTATTTTAAAAAGCAGTAATCGAGACAGAATGGACTAGTTTTATTTATTTTAAAATATGGAATCCTTCTATGTATCGCAACAGGCTAGGTTAAAACTTGCTTTGTAGCCCCAGCTGCCCTGAACCCATGGAAATTCTGTGTTTCAGCATCTTAAGTGCTACAATTCCAAGTGTAACCTGCCTTGTACATCTTATATAAAATAATACTACATTAATATTTTATCTTAATTACAGGAAATCCTCCCATATATTGGGTAGCCAAAGCCATTCATCCACAGAGTAGAAGATATGTGATTCAACAGCAAAGCCAAGTTCAGCCTTGTATTGACTCAGTATATTTTGCATCTCAGATTGACTTAGCCTATGCCGCTAGGCATGGTAGATCCATGGAAGAGGCTTCTGTGTCCCAGGAGCTCAAGGTTATCAACTTCAGACTTCCTGACTCCAAAGGCAGGAGCAAATTCATCTGTGTTATTTGAGTCAGCTGGTTTGTAGTGCATTTTTAACCATAGCCCAAGGAATCGAATGCACCGGGACATATTGTGGAAATCATGTTTGTGGGAAAAGCAGTAACTAAGGCTGCCAGGCTTTTGTGATTATATGTAAAAGGACATGGGGATTTTACCTTCCAAGTCCCTCTGCTCTTCCCTTATGTAGTGTGAGAAGCCCATGTTTAACTGCAGGAGTCTTTGGATTTGTCAGACCCCTGTGTCCATGTGTCCAATCTGAATGAGCATTAGTAAATGACATGAGAGCACAGTCTGAGCTCACTGTAGCTGTCCCAAAGCGAAGTATAAATTTTAGCAAAGATCTTGACAACTTCTTAGACACTGATGGGGATTGTTGCTCCTCTGGTATATTCTTCAGTTTGAGATTGGGAAATATTTTGTTAATTAATTAATTAATTAATTAATTAATTAATTAAATTTACATTCCAATTGCAGACCTCTCTCTTCCCAGTGTTCATCTTACTCAGATCTTCCCCCATATACCACTCCCTTTCTTCACTGAGAGCGGGAATGTCCTCAGCACAGCCGGGGTACCAACCTACTATGGCACATCAAGTCACTGCAGGACTAGGCACATTCTTTCCCACTGATGCCAGTCAAGGCAGGCTGGTTAGGGGAACAGGTTTCACATTCAGGCAACAGAGTCAGAAAGAGTGCTTGCTCCAGTTGTTGAGGGACGCACATGAATAAGAACCTGCACATCTGCTACATATATGTTGGATCAAACTTGTGTGGTGGAGAGTGAAGTCCCACACATCCACCCCCAAGATTTTATGGCCCCTGAGAGATTTGGTAGATGCATGAGCAGTTGGTTGAATGCCTCCCACACAGGCCTCCGAGCTAGTCAGGATAATCAGTGTGAGAGACCTCTGCAGAGACACAGCCCAGGGGGTGGAGGAGGTTTGGCTGTTCGGGAGGAGGTTTGGGGATCGAGTTGTAGTTGGCTAGTGGGGTTCCCAGCATCCTGCTAGCTGCATGGGCTTGGGGTGATGTCTGCTGCGGCTGGAAACGTGTGGCTCATTAGGTGAAGGCCGGTTCCCTCACTTCCCACTAGGTGGATCAAGATGAATACAGACAATCCATAGTTCTAGGGTGTTTGTTGTCATATGGAGAGTGGCATGGGTGAGACTGTACCCCTGCACCCTCAGGGAGGGGTGAGGTTGAAATAGTAACTGGGAAGGGGTGTGGCTAAGCCTCTAGGTGTCTCATTCACATGGGGATGTCTTGAGAGTATGTGGCCACACCTCTACCTGAGGAGGGGCTTGAGGGGCATTTCCTTTTTAATGTTACAAAATGTCACAGAGCTATGGAGAGATATAGGCACATATCAGTAGTTGTTTTCTAGGTGCCTGGCAGACACCTGTGTCCCTTATAGGTTGTCCCCAGCTGAGGACAATCTTTTGGAACCGCTGGGTTCAAGCCTTAGCTCTACCAGAAACCAGACTGTCTTTCATGGCCCCACACACACATATGAGGGTTGGTTGGGAAGGCACTAGGTTCAGCCCATTAATGCTGCTTGGTTGGTTGATCAGTCTCTGGGAGCCCCCCAAGGACCCAGGTTATTTGAGCCTGTTGGTCTTCTTATGGAGTTCCCATCTTCTCTGCGTCTTTCAATCCTTCTGCTAACTTTTTCACGAGACTCCTTGAACTCTGTCTGATGTTTGGCTGTAGGTCTCTGCATCTGTTTTGGCCAGCTGCTGGGTGGAGCCTCTCAGAGGACAGTTATGCTAGGTTCCCCTCCACCCCCTTTTACTCTCTCCATCTCTTGCCTGCTGGGTTCTCCAGCATGCCCAGCAGCTGTGAGGTTTGAACTTTCTCTGCTGTGCTCCATCTTCAGGTCCACACAGCCAACTGCAAATATGGAGGACTGCAGCCATCAGGGACCACCACCTGAGACTCCTAGCCCAATACCCTGCCTGTTGGCCTTTCCAGGAAAACCAGCCGTGAATTTCCTCATCCTCTGCACTTCATGTCCTTAGCCGCAGCTCTGCCTGCATCCCTCGAGTCCTGCTGCCACCCAGGACATCCAGGTGAGATCCCTAGACTCCAATCACTTGCCCTCTCCTCCAGGAAGCCAAACAGCAAACTTTGATATCTTCTCTGTCCTCTTTGTTTCATCTTCTGGTCTATACTTCTATGAGCAATCTCAGATGCCTGCAGTCATCCGGGACAACCAGCTTTGCTTCCATCTCTGGATTCCTGCTGCAAACAGGACATCCAGAAGCCTGAAGTCATCAGTCACTACCAGCTCTGCCTGTGTCCCTGAAAGCCTGCTGCCATTCAGGACAACCAGCTTTACTTGCAATCCCAGTGGCCTGCTGCCATGAGGAGACTTTACAAGCTTTACCTGTATCCCTGAATGCCTGAGGCACTATCAGGCCTGCCAACACCACAGATTGGGAGCTTTCTTAAGCTCCCAAATAAAAAATGGGTTATTTTATTTATTTATATTTCAAATGTCATCCCCTTTCCAGGATTCCCCTCTGGCAACTCCCTATCCCATTCCCCCTCCCCTGCTTCTATAAGGTTGCCCAAAACCTTCATAGGACTAAGAGCCTCTCCTCCCATTGATGCCCAACAAGGCCAAACTCTGCTGCATATGCGACTGGGCCATGGTTCACTCCATGTGTACTCTTTGGTGGTTTAGTCTCTGTGGGTTCTGGTGGGTCTGGTTGTTTGATATTGTTGTTCTTCCTATGGGATTGCAAATCACTCTATCTGGTTGGGAGCTTTCTTAATTCACAAACTGTCTCTCTGTTATGTTGATATGTTAGTGGTTTATAAATGAGATCTGAACATGCTTATCACAAATCATTTAATGTTTTATACCTGGAAAGTTTATGTATAAAATTATATATTCACTACAAAATAGAAGAAAAATGCATATTGATTAAATGCATATTTAATTTCAACAATATTCTGGCTTAATGTTAGCATATTAATGTCAGATGAATAATTCACTTTGTGTCTCAAATAGCATGACCTGTCTTGTGGTCAGTTGATTAATGATATACATCTGGAAATCTTGTATCCATGCACAGATTAGACTGGCCTAGAACTTATGTACCTACAGCTGGCTGTAATTTTATGCACCTCCTGCTTCTGTTCTGGGATACATATATGAATCTCACTTTTTGTCATATTTCATTTACTTTTATGTTTCTTGTATTTTGCCCCAGCCCGTGGGGTCAGTCAACATTGACCTAAGGAGGGGACTGAAGGATGAAAGATGAGGCAAGAGACAGAGATACCTGGGAGCAAGACAGAATCTCTCTGATCAAGCTCCAAAGATTAACTTTATTTCTTTTATAAGGTACAAGGAGAAGTAAGTATAAGAACCTTAAACAATATAGAAGGACTCTAAAACAATGTAATCGGAGCTTTAGACAATGCTATAGGGGTGGGGAGATT
>JAPYYD010006169.1:0-11394 GCA_028551405.1 Uromys caudimaculatus
CCTTGAATTCCTGATCTTTCCAAGACTTTTATCATGAAGGGATGCTGAATTTTGTCAAATGCTTTTTCAGCATCTAAGGAGATGACCATGTGGTTTTTTTCTTTGAGTTTGTTTATATAGTGGATTACATTGATAGATTTCATTTTGACATTTTATGTACAAGTATTCGTTATACAGAACAGCGAACTTCTGTATCACGTGTGATAATTTTGGCCAAATTCACACCAGCTGCCCACCACCTGTCCTTCTTTTTTGGATGCCCACTCTTGCTAATAGCCTTCCTTTTCTATCACTAACCCCCTTTCTAGTGTTTTTAGTTTTCTTTTTTACCCAATGAGTTTTGATCAGGTTCTTCGTTTTCAGGAGCTAAAGGAGCTCAAGAAAGAATTTATTTACAGACCATTTTTCATCTATTCAGTGTCAACATTACTGGAGAAAATGTCTTCTTTCTCCCCCAGAAACCTTTATCAGTATGTCCATCCAGACAGGAGATTAGAACTCATTAGTCCTTCCATTCATCCAGCACAAGATATGCACAGCCATCTCGTAGAGTACTTGTGTAGGTTTTCATATCAGATGACCCGAGTACAACGCCACGCCATGCCACTTTGCATGTCACATTTCACGCCACACCTCTATTCTTTCAGCACTTATTTTCTTCCTTTCCAAATATTCCTGTAACATTCTGTGAACTATAGCATGGGTATTATAAATCTCCCACCATGACTGGCCATCTAAGATTATTATTATCTATGCTTTGACATATTGGTTATTTTGAAAGACCATTATATATGGAAATACATGTACATATACATACAAATATACATACATAGCACAGTATAGCCTCACAGAATACTTTTAAATATTGATTTAAACTTTTTAAAATTATTTAAAGTGATAATGAAATAAAACAGCTCTCTATACCTAATATGAGTCCACTTGTATAAAATGTAAAAGGAAAATTTGCATCATATATAAACATGCCAGGGCTGGACACAAACACATAACGACATATGACCGCATGGTTTGCTCTATGATAATGGCACTCACACTGACAAGAGGAGTATTTATTTTACTCTGCTGAGCTTAGTGCTTTCAATTTTATAAATAGGCGCTTGGGCATGAATGCTATTTAACTTATCATATTTCATAATAAAGATAATCAATAGCTGCTTCTATTGTTTTTACCTTTTAGAAGTAGAATGAGTGGAATTCTTTGGAAACTACTAATCATTTCATTTTTAAAGTTAAATTTCTACAGCCTCGGTGGCTTTTTATTTACCTTAGCACTTTCCTTCCCTTTTGGAACCACCGTGCAGTGCCTTACCGTTTCATTTTAGATTATCTTGCTAGGGAGCCTGATATCCCAAGGCAAATAAACCCTAAATATGTTACAAACAACAGTAGAACTAAATTGATTTAGACAGTATCCTCCCATTACAGGATCCTATTATTTCATTCTTATTTTAGCAAAAGCTCCATGGTGTTGACTTGCCTGGACATGTGGTCAATTAAAAGTCATTGACTTTTCTTATGTAAGTTCTCCTCTATGTGTTTATATGAGTGGATTTTTAAAATATCAATAATTGATTTTAAATTTCTCATCTTGTTTCCTGTGTCATAAATATTGAAAGACTCATACCCCAATTTAAGTAGTTTTGCTGGCACAGTTTTTGAGCCTCAATTTATCCTCCAATTTGGTATTAGGCAGAGTGTCTATGTGTTCGCTGATGAAACTGGTCAACTTTTTGCTCACAGTCAAATACAGACCACTATTTAAATGATCGATTGAGGAAATGTCTAATTTTAAAATGGCTTAGAACCCTGCTTCAGCTTGCTGCGGTGTTGCCTGTTCCCCCGGGGGAATTTTGTTGTTTGTTGTCTGCTCAGGGACTCTGGATTTTCTTATACTATTCATCTATCTGCCTTACTACACACCTTTACATTTGTGAACAGCGTCTGTACACTTCTAGGGAACATGACTTCCCAGCAGAAAGATATTCACAGCATGAACAGAGTCAGATCTAGAATTACTTAATTCCTCAATTGAAGAGACTGAATAACTAACTTAAAAAGTTCATGCTCAGGTTCCTGTTCTCTACTGTGAAAGAGTCAAATGAGACTTTATTCATCTTGGTTGGAGGCTAGCGTAAGAGAATTACAGGGGCTTTTGTGAAGTCAGGGTGCTCAAGCATGCTCAGTACTTCTTTTGACTAAAGTGTAATTCATACTAAAATTTCTAATGAAATAATATTCATAATTAAGAAAATGACAATTAAAGTCTAGGTGTCGTTCAGCTGTATCACTTAACATTAATGGATGAATTTTAAGATCCTGAAGAGAAAAAAAAATGTTACTGAAGGTTCTCATATATTCCTTTCAAAATTAGATCTCTGAGAATTTCATAGAAAATATTTTAATTATACTCACTCTGTTAAATTTCCAAGATCTTTGCTACTTTGCTATTGACCAGACGTTATGACTTTAGTTTTTAAAAAATTCATTCGTTCAAACTTGTGCCTCCCCTGTATTCTTCAGCATCTGGGCATTTTCTGGAAACATAATCAACTCACCAGGGATCATATCTTTATAGAAAATTGATGCCCTATCAAAAGCTAGCCACTGTCAGTACCTCTTCAGTTGGGCGTGAGATTCCACGCCCATCTCTCTGCAGGATGCTAGACTTTATTTGGCTTGAGCTTGCTTAAGTATTGTCAACTCTATCATAACCCCTTTGAGTTTGAGCGCATCTTCACTACTGTGTCTATAAAACTCTCATTCCTTGTTTCCAAAAAGTGCTCTCACAACCTTTCTGTCCCTTCTTTCAAAATGACCCCTGCATCTAGGGAAGAACAGTATGATACAGAGGTTCCATTTACTTGTAAGTCATTAGGAGTAATTTTAGTATATCAATTTGAAAGAATAATATAAGAGGATCTAGGGACAATCTAACCACACTTCTCATCTAGTACGATACATAGCAACTTCTAGAACTCTGAAATCTAGACAGTAGTAATGAAGCATCCAGGTCAATACAAGTTCAATCGATTGTGACTTTTCTCTCCTTATAGTATCCCCTCCTCCACCCAGACCTTTAATTTCCCTCCTCTTTCGACCCTCCCTGTCCCACATATTCTTGTAGGAACAACTTCAGATTTCCTTATAAATTTGAAGATATACTTTCTACATAGTGCAGAATTTAAGTTCTCAAGAATTTTAGTAGGAAGAAGGAACAGGAAGGGGACAGGCAAATATTTTTAATCTGCTGTGCCTAGAATAGGATAAAGTCACACTGTGAAAATGGATACATTTTGATACTTTCATAACTGATTTGTTACTGCTACATTAGACTAATGGTTGTGTTTTAATATGGAATATATGGATAATTAGAATAAACACCTGGGAAAACACATACAATGTGTTGTAAATTCAAAGGTGTGAACATGTGTTTCTGAATCACATATTGAGGAAGACATATATGCAAGATAAAAAATACAGAAATACAAAAATTACCTAATAATAGCAGTTTTTGGTGTTTTAGGGAGACTAAGAAGCAGTATGGGGTTCTATTGTGGCATGAAGTTAGACATACAAGTTCTATGAAGAAAAATATCTTTAAGCTTGAAGGAATTAGTTTTGCTAACTTTACCCAAGTTAAAATCATCTGGGAGTAAAATAAGAGAATGTTTACTGTTTATAGGCTGGAGGATTCATCTATTAAATGATATAGAAAAGCCAGCTAGGTGTGGATGTCCGTATTCCCTATGAAGGACACTCCTATCTTTTATTTTATTTCTTTTTTTCATTTTTATTGGTTATTTTATTTATTTACATTTCAAATGATATCCCCCTTGCCAGTTTCCCCTCCACAACCCTCTATCCGTTCCCCCCACCCCTCCCTCTATTAGGGTGCTCCTCCATCTGCCCACACACTCCCACCTCAGCGCCCTAGCATTCCCTACCTTGGGTCATCAAGGCTCCACAGGACCCTTCCGTTGATGACAGATAAGGCCCTCCTCTGCTACATATCCAGCTGGAGCCTTGGGATTTTTGTGTACTCTGTGGTTGGTGGTTTAGTCCCTGGGAGCTCTGGGGTGTCTGGTTGGTTGATATTGTTGTTCTTCCTATGGGGTTGCAAACCCCTTCAGCTCCTTCTTTTAAGAATGGAGAAACTGAGCTAAATACATACACGTAAAAAATAAGCATACACATATTTTTTAAAAAATATTTGCTCATAACTGTTAATGAGATATAATTAGTTACTTAAAGTTCTTACTTCACCTTCCTCACAATGACACTGTAACCTGGAATTATGAATTAAAATATGCTCTTTTCAACCATAAGTTTCTTTCTGTTGGATATTTTATCATAATAACAGGAATGAAACTAGAACAAAACTGTGCATAATTTTTAAATTATACATACTACCTGTGCGAAACTTCCAATTACAACTTTTACAAAGAAATGAAATTTAGCTATTACTCTATCTGGCACTCCTTTATTCATGGTATAAGTGGTAATTTCTATTCATGCACCACATCATGTACCTAGCATAAAAATCCGGCCCTGTTGGTGTATAAAATCATTGTTGTTCTATCTTTTCCCATTTTTAGTTACTTCATGGCAGACACCAACCACACTGTGTGTGGGAATATGACCACAGCACTGTAGGAGACATATTACTGAAACCCATCCTGTCTCTTTTGTGCAAAAGCAGCATGCTAGGGCATACTGACTTTTCACTCACATATAGTAAGGGGGAAAAGGCAGGAAGTCCAGTATTCTGGCCACATTCCCTGGCCTTAAGTTCTCTTAGGGGCAACAAAGCATAATATAAAAAATGGTAATAAAAACATATTTTATTCTTCTACTATATAATACAAACCAACTGTAGTTTTCTTTCCCTTTACCCCCCACCCCAAGCTCTCTTCTCCTCAACTCTGCTTCCCTTAGTAAAAACAGGCCTTGCCGGGACATCAGGCAAACACTGTGTAACTACAAAAAAACCAGACACACACCATCGCATCACAAAGGCTATCAACTTTCTTATGTTGGATACAAGTTAATAACCGGCTTTACTTACAAGTATCATTTTGCACATAGAAGAAGAAACATTTCTGAGTAAATAAGAATGATAACATTGGTTGTGGGTAAAACAAATTCCTGAATCACTTTTGAATGCATTTGAATATGAGTCAAGAAGAAAAACAAGTTTTTGATCTTTTGACTTCTAACTTTCCATTAATGTTGATTTTCATTATTTTTCTCCCTTTTGTCTTAACCTAAAAAGTGTCACACTTGCCTGTCTGTATGAGTGAATACCCTATGCCAGTGTCTACATGCTCCTTGTTATGAGCTGAATACACCTTATGTACTACGAATCCCACATAAAGATTGAAACTGTCAGCTAAGCTGAACTTGGATACTGCCGTTAAACATTACAGTGTGCAGAATTTATATAAGCCCTGGGCCTTTGTTAAATCTCCAATTAGCTAAACCAGAGAGAAGTAGAATGCATGCTGAGATAAATATAATCACTCACAAAGCTGTTTCTTGGTTAAATTGCTTTATTTAAAAGGCAGACACCACAGGGAACCAACACTATAATTTCACTAATTGAACTCTGAACCTAAACTACAGCGATGAAAAAAAAAAGAAAGAAAGAAAGAAAAAGATGTTTATAAGCCAGGAAAGATTAATTTAAATTAAATAAGAGTTTAATTTTTCTTCTAAGAAAATGTGTGTTTGAAAATATTTCTGGCAAATAGAAATAAAAATGAAACAAAGCAGAAGATATAGGAAATCAAGAAATGTCTGATGTGTCCTGGCCTGCATCTGAATGTTCAGAACTATGAAACCTGCGAAGTTTGAGTCTAATTTCTAGCAAAACAGTAAAAAGTAGTTTGTTAGTTTTTTTTTTTTTTTAAAAACTCATACTCAAGCCCCTTCTGGAGGCTAACAGCATGTTTATAATCTGAAGCCATATTGTATAATAGGATGATACTCATTGTATGGCAATTACAATTAAATTGTTACAACATAAAGCATGATACTGGCAATTACTAGCTTGTTCTAATATGCTAAGAACAAGCCCTCACTTTAGTTTCATTAAGGAAAAACAAGAGTAATGCATGCCAAGATTAAAAAACAGGTAATAATATTATCTCAGAAGGTGCAATTTTTATATGATCTCCAGAGTGTGGGTAATTTTTAAGATGTGAAAAGTGATTTATATTTATATTTATGGCTATAATTTTTGAAGCTTAATTTTACTTAATTTTTATTTTCTTTGATAAATATAATGTTGTTAAAAATGAATAGAAAAACATCTATAGACAAGAAAACATTTAAGGACAATAGTTTAAAATGATAGATATCGCTTGTAAATATTAAGAGTGATTATAAAATTTGAGAAACTTCAGTTTTTGTAATCCTAAAATGAAGGGATCTTCATTGGTTCTAAATGCCAGCAGTCTTAGATGCACCAAGACTCACACCCATGGAGTATGTGAGCACATTACCGTGTTTGTGGGTCTTTATTGGTGACATTAGTGAAGCAGTTTCCTAGCTGTGACTTAGACAATTTGCTCTGTTTTGATAGTGATTGCTGTTAGGCCTTTAGATAATTGGGTTCTCCTACAGTGAAAGAAAGGTTAGATATTTCTCCCATAATGTTATGAAGACAGCAGCATTTTAAAATGAGTATTGTATGGATTATTCCTAACGCTGGAAAAAAATGTGAAATAATATCTGAATTTTAGTATTACTAGAAATGCAGTTGTTAGCTGTCTAATTTTCCTAAATTATGTCACGGCTTATCCTTGCATTTGGAGGAACAGTTCATTCTCTCTATTCCATTAACTGCTATGATCTTTGAATTTGTTTACACTTTATCTACATTCCTTCAGTACTACCTCCTCACCTCAGCCTACACAGGCTGGAACTGCCTCGAGCTTATTACTGTGATGTAGGAAGCTATTAAAATATGTTAATTTACTTGACTGCAATGACTTTAAATTAAGCCCCTATAACTTTCTGCCTTCCAGGCTGTCCACAGCTATGTAATACCTGGAATAAGATATCATTCTGTGATCAAATAGTTACTCAGAAAAAAAAATGTAAAATATATTGTTATGGCATCTTTTGCTTATAACTGTGGCCATGTTCACTGTATAAGCCTCAGAATTTAAATAAAATTGAAGACATATAACATGCCAGGAATCTTTGTTCTGGATCAGATAGGCTCCTGCAGACTTTGCATACTCCCTTATTATCTTCATTGGGTACAGCAAGACTGTGATGGTGAGGAGGCTTTACAAAGGCATGGGACTAATCAGGAACATGTCCCTGTGTGCTCCCAAGCTGCTGGGGTTCAGGGTCAAAGTCCTTGGTTACTGTAGTACATGGCCAATTAAATGTTACACTAAGTACAAAGAGGTAGTCACTTCTTTCTTTAATATTCTCTCTCTCTCTCTCTCCTCCACTCTTAGTTAAATAATAAAAACATTTAAATAATACTCTATAGAAACACAGATGAAGACACGGGTGTGTTCCTATGTCATTATCAACTCTTGCTTTACTGATCTTTCTGCTTTTCCAATAATGAAATTAAAATGACAACTCTCATTTTAAATGGCATAGCAGATAATTTATTCTGGGTCCTATTAAGAGTTAGCCTACATGGAAACACTGATTTTAGGTTTGCCAGTTTTCATGTTCCAAAGTAAAATATAAAGTAAGATTATTTTCTTTTTTGAAATTTTAATCGCAACTGTATGAAGTATATTTTTATTATGGCATACCCTCCTCCATCTCCTTCCAGATCCACTCCACTTTTCTAATCAAGTAATCCCACATCTTATCTATCTATCTATCTATCTATCTATCTATCTATCTATCTATCTATCTTTCTATCTATCTAGAAAATTATCAAAAAAATAAAGAAATTATAAAATTGGAAAGGACAAGAAGCACACAAAGAGACACACAAAGAGAGCACAAGCAAACACACACAGGCACACACTTACACACACACACACACACACACACAGGCACACACACACACATTAACAAAATACAAGAAGTATAAGCAAAAGGTCAGTAAGGTTTTAAAAAAATGCCCAAGCAAAGCAATATGAGACAGAAATTTGCAAAACTTCCATTGACTGTATTGTGAAAACCATAGAATCTGTTTTGAATATTCCAAACAGACTTATAACAATCGAAGGATGTCAACTCAAACAGGTAGCAGACAAGTTATGGGCATTCAACGAACTAAAATAGCCCAAGTTCTGTGGCTCTGGACCTGCATCATTTTAACCTTTTCACATCTTGCAAACACTGATATTTTAATCAGTCAGGTAGCCAGTTCTTGGAGAATTTGTAGTGTTATTATCTGTTCTTTCAAACCACTTAGCTTACATTGAGTTTCAAGTACCATGAGCACCTAAAGTTTCTATAAAAATAATTTTCTGTGTCTTCTGCCCCTATTCACAGCAACCCGACTCTTTTCAACCTGTCTTTGCTACTTTTCTTTTATGCCATTATTCTGACAGACATTCTTTCACCACTGATGGTGATTTAAGTGCCTGACTTAGTCCATAGTACTGTACTGGGGAAAATCAACTCTTAGCATTATCATATCTATATTCTCAACTCCTTCGCGAATAGTAGGTCTGCCTTTTGTTTTTATTTATTAGGGAAAAGGTCTTGCTATGTCACTCTGACTGGCCTGATACTTCTCATGTAGTCCAGGATTCCTTCCAGCTGATAGAGATCCACCTGACTCAGTTTCCCCAGACATTAATATATATTAATCCCTGATCTATTGTTTAAATATATATAATGATTTCAAGTTAATATTTTGAACAGTGACCTTCACTGGAAATTAGCCTGTTTTCCTCTCCTTTCATAATCTTACAATGTCTGGAAAGCATAAGATTTGGGAAAACATGCATGGCAAAGAAAATAACAATGAATTGCAAAATCTGATTTTTAGGTGCCTTTAAAGTGTAGCAGTTTTGGGTTGTTATGTAAGCTAGTCTCTCAGCTTTCAGCACCAAAACTGTACACTACTCACTGTAGTTTAACAAGAATTAATTTTACGATCACATACCATGGGTAAGACATTATTCAATGGTCAAAAACTGAAATGGAAAAATTGGAATTTTTTTTGTACTAGCTGTTTGATAAAATATAGACATTACAAAGCCAGACAAAAATAAAGCATTTGAATACCGTTCTAACTCTAGTACTTATGTAAATCATACAAAAATTGACCAGCTCATATTTATAGCAAGATAAAAATGATAATGATAATGAGATCGAAACGCAAAGGGGATGGAAGAGAATCCACTGGCAACAGCAAAATAATGAAAATAGAAACTCTATAAATACGAACCAGGCATCTGGTACATGCTTGAAATCCTATCACTAACAAAGAAGATATCCACAAGTTCATAGTGAAATTCAGGTCACTGTGGGGCAAGAGGAACAGTGTCACCAGACAGAAAAACTGGCAAGGACGAGCAGATAATGGAACCCTTATAATTCTCATAATTGAGACTGGTAGGCGTATGACTATCTCCCAACCCTGTTCCTGACCTGGAGCCTGTTACCAGGATACCCCACTAAAAGAGCCACAACAACTGGTCATGTAGCATAGGCCCAAAATTCTCCATGCTAAGGTGGTATGTAGATGGGTGGCCTGAGGGTTCAACCAATAAGCTTTCCTTCCCAGACATTCCTTCCAGCAAAAGGTATTTAATCTCCGATCCACCCTAAGTTTTATGCATCAAGTTTTCCACCATAAATAAGCAGTTTGAACACGTAAGGACTGTTTCCTTCCTCAAGGACCACCTTAGGGGGAAGCCTTCCTCATACAGAGCTTTGCCTAAGTCTCCCCGAAGAAGGCCCCTCCACAGTCCTGGCATTTATCCTGAGCTAAACCAGATTCTCCCAAACCCAAGCTCATCACAGGCTCTTGGGCCCTATTCTCAACTCCTCGAAGTTTCCAGTTCACAATAGCGTCTGAGTGCCCAGGAGTATGAAAACCACAGCCTATGCCATTTGTCATGCTGAGAAACACAGGCTGGGTTCCCCTCTTAGGCTATGATCAGCCTCACCTGAGGCAGTGAGGAAGGAATGTAGTAGCCAAGCACCCCTGCATTTCGTTTCAGTTCCCCAAGCAACATTCACACACCTCAGCAATATGGCTAACTGCAGACACACAAGTCGCCCACTACTGCACTACACTGTATCACACTACAGGAGAAATCAGTTAAAATCATTAGAAGTTTCTTGTTAAAACAAATTACAAGTGAATTTGTATTTAGGAGATCACCCTCATCCTCAGGATAAGCAGGGTTTAAGATGATAAATGGAAGAATTATTGGTAATTTGAAGTGCATTATTTACAAAATTACTGTGAGTTGTATTAAAATCTAAACATATGCAAAATATTTACCTCAAAAAAATTGAAAACACAGGATTCTTCAAATGTGTTGGGTTCACATGTGAAGTATTTTATAAGCTCTCTCACAAAGAATGACCAATAAAAATGGTGTTGGTTAAAAACTGCATGGTATTGGTACAGTGACAGGTAGGTAGATCAATGGACTAGAATTGAGGACCCAGAAATGAACCCACACACATATGGTCACTTGATCTTCGACAAAGGAGCTAAAACCACTCAGTGGAAAAAAGACAGCATTTTCAACAAATGGTGCTGGTTCAACTGGCGGTCTACAAGTAGAAGAATGCAAATTGATCCATTCCTATCTCCCTGTACAAAGCTCAAGTCCAATTGTATCAAGGACCTCCAGATAAAACCAGATACACTGAATCTAATAGAAGAGAAAGCAGGGGAAATTCTCGAACACATTGGTATGGGGGAAAAGTTCCTGAACAGAACACCAGTGGCTTATGCTCTAAGATCAAGACTAGACAAATGGTACCTCATGAAATTGCAAAGCTTCTGTAAAGCAAAGGACACAGTCAATAGGAGAAAACGGCAACCAACAGATTGGGAAAAGATCTTAATCAATCCTATGTCTGATAGAGGGCTAATATCCAATATATACAAAGAACTCCAAAAAACCAAATAACCTCATCAAAAAATGGGGAACCGAGCTAAACAGAGAATTCTCAACTGAGGAAATTCGCAGGGCTGAGAAGCACCTAAAGAAATGCTCAATATCCTTAGTCATCAGGGAAATGCAAATCAAAACAAGTCTGAGATTCCACCTCACACCAGTCAGAATGGCTAAGATCAAAAACTCAGGTGACAGCAGATGCTGGTGAGGATGTGGAGAAAGAGGAACACTCCTCCACTGTTGGTGGGATTGCAAGCTGGTACAACCACTCTGGAAATCAGTTTGGCAGACCCTCAGAAAA
>JAPYYD010006170.1:0-11394 GCA_028551405.1 Uromys caudimaculatus
CTTGCTGTAGTTCTGTAGGTTTTCTAAAGAAGGTCAACTATTTTCAGGTAATGCTAAGAGTTAGAATTGCCATGACCAAATATAACTGTATTAGTAGCTTGGAAAGAATATAAAATTTTAATTTCATTTTTGAAGAAATTTGAATGTTTATTTCAGGAGGGCAGTTTTAATTATATGTGTATGCACAAAGTTTTGCTGGATTTATCATAATAAAAGAGTTCCACAAAGATGCTTATGGTTTGTAATATTTCAAAAACTATAGTTTAATGGAATATTAATATCCTTGATTTTTCTCTCATTTGGTGTTCAGGAAAGCATTTGAGGATTTTTTCTTTGAAATATAATTATAAAGCATAAAATTCAATATTTTAATCATTTTAAAGTATGCAGTGTATTGGTTTAGGTACATTCATTAATCCATTCATTTTTATAACTTAAGGATATTCCATTCAGCCAGAGCACATTTTATTTTTCATGAATATTTATATTTCTAATGGTATCAGTTACAAATCTGCCTTGAACACACACTAGTTTTTGTGCTACTGTATGATCAATGGTGTCTTTTGATATGTAGTAGTTTTTTTTAATTGGTGATGATCAGTCCATATGATTCTCTTGTAACTTACATACCAAAGCATATGACAAAAGTGCCATGCTTTTCTAAGATGGAAGAGTTGGAGGTGGAGGCAGAGGGATAAAGCGTTCAATGGACATCATTATTATACAAGAACAGAAAACACTGCCAAAACATCCACATGAATTTGTTGTCTTAAATCTCTTCTGTTGTCAATGGTCAGAGTACCACTACCAGTTTTCTCTCTATACATAAGTTTTCTTTTCGTGTGAAACCCCGTCCTCTATGCTAAGTAGCCAGCTTCACCTTAGAACATGAAGTGTGTAACATATTTACATAACAAGAGCAGGGAATGCAACAGTAGAGTTGTTCTTTCATACTATTACTCTCAAGTAAACTTTCTTCCACAGGTCTTATATCGTTTATGGATCTCCTATTCTCTACACCATAAAAATTTTGTTTCATATAATTTTTTCTAAGTCTGAATAGTATCAAAATGGAAAAGAGTAGAAGGAGAGCTAGCTGATTCACAGACAAGGTATCATTGGAGGTGAAGGGAAAAATGTGATACAAGTCTATAGTAAAGTGGTCTTATCTAAAGATGTGGAGAAAGAGCCAGAGTAGTAAAAGGCACTCTATAGGGCTCGCTATAGAAACAATTATTCATGAAGACCGCTTAAGGTTTCTTTAGTAATAGGAGACATCTTTGTTTTATGTCACCAGCAGCACGAGGTTTTGGTAATATACTGATAAGCAGAATAAGTGATTTGGTACTATACAGTGCTGAAATTTGATCTGAATTTTTGCAGTATGACTTTAAAGTTTTCCCCATTGGTAAGTATGATATAGGATAGCAACCCATGGCTCATGGCTCCAGCATCATACGTAGCAGAGGATGGCCTTGTTGGACATCAATGGGAGGAGAGGCCCTTAGTCGTGTGAAGGCTTGATACTCCAGCATAGCAAAATGCCAGGGCAGTGAGGTAGGAGTGGGTGGGTCAGTGGGGGAGCACCCTCAGAAGCAGGGAGAGAGGGGGGTGGAATAGGGGGTTTGTGGAGAGGAAATCTGGAAAGAGAATAACATTTGAAATGTAAATAAAATATCCAATAAAAAAGGTAATACATACCATAATCAAAGTTTTCTTAAGGGAATGAGTTTTCTTAGATGAATAAACAAAATTATTACTGGCTATGATCCAGTGGATGGCCCCACACCCATGGCCATATGGACAGTACTAATTGGAACCAGTGGATCATTTATAAAGAGCACATACATAAAGTTGGGAGGAAGAAGGTATTGGGGAGACCTGGCAGGAGTTGGAGTGAGAATGGGGGTGCACATGATCAAAATACATTGTATGCATACATGAATTACTCAAATAACAAATATTGTATATGTACGTAAGACAAAATAAATTTACCAAAATTTCCCTGTACCTTGTAACTAGAGGTATTAAGTTAACTTTATCTCCCTATGGCCTAATACCTGAAACAAACAAGTTAGTGGAGAAAGGATTTCTTTGGCCCACAATTCAGAGAAGGTAGTCCACCACCATGAGGAAGTCATTGCGACTAAAATGGAGTTTTGTCCGTGGGATCCTGCTGCTCAGCTTGCTCACATACCTTCCAGTAAGCAGAAAGATCAGATCCAACGGCAAGGGTCATAGCCCTCAGGGCCTGCCTTCCATAACCTACTTCCTTAAACTAGGCTCTACCGCCTAAAAGGTTTTACAGCCTCAACCAACAGAGCAATTATCTCAGTGTCAAACCCAGAAATCGTCTAGGGACATTTTTCATTAAAACCACAACAGTAAGTAATTTATAATTCAGTTTATGGAAATAAATTGAAAAAAGAACAATTAAATATGAATTTTAGGAGTGTGCCTGCTACCTTATGTAAGGTATCTATAGTTTTTTGTCTAAAATATATAAATGCAACCTACTGAGGTTTTTGGGGGGGAGGGGGACAAAGTGTGTCCTTTATTGAGCATCCAGAGGGCACCTCAGTGCTAACACAGCAGCCAGAGGGGAAACAAGCAGGCAGGTGGTGGGAGGCAGGAGAGCAGGGATGGGGACACCCACCCTCACTTCCAGTTTTTGAAAAATTGCTTGAAGATGGAACTCTCTCGGCCTTGGGGAAGAATCTCCACCTGAGTGTTTGGGGAATATCTTATTCGAGAGATGAAGCCATCAGACACTTGGAGGGCCACCTGCCGCTCCTTCTCATTAGCTTTTCTACCCTGCCAGAGGGAGATTTTGCCATACAACCCATTGCCAGAGCAAAGCAGTCACCCGGAATTAGCAGTTCTGAGGCAGAAGGGCTGGAGTCAGCCACCTTGGTCAGATTCATCTGTCCAGTGGCATCAGACATCTTATACAGGGCTGCGGCCTGAGCGTCGGTTTGCTCAGCTGTACTGTCTTCCTCAGTGTTGCCCTCATTCGGGCAGACTTGGGGCCCAGAACCTGAATCATCTCAGCTGGCTCCTCTCCCTCAGTGATGATTTCCACCTGGGCCTTTTCCTGCCTTGCCCTGATGGCCAGGACCAGGTCCCTTGCATTGTCGTGTTCCAGGATGTTGGACTTTCTATCACACCAGGCAAAGATGTTCTCGCCCAGGTCCAGGATGAAGCAGTCCCCAGTGTTGAAGCTGTCCCAGCTCAGAGCCCTCTCAGTCGCACAGATGTTCTTCTCTTTAACATGGTAGAGCTTCCTGTTGGCTGCTGGGGTGGCTCCTGAGGTTGTCTGGTGAGACCACACCACCTTCTCCATACTTGAGGCCTCGTCAAGTTCATGAAGAGGTCAGACTTATTCCCTTGAACTTGACGGTGCTGCACAGGCAGCTTCCCCAGCAGGGTGTTGAGGTGCACAGCCAGCACAGCACAGGCCCCTGCTCATCTCAGAATGACTGCTGGCCTATCTACAGGTGCAGATGGGAGGCCTTCTCTGGGCCATTGTGAAGAAGCACTAGGCAGGAGTCCCCAGAGAAAAAGATAACTTCTTTTTCTTTCGTGCTATGGGCATGGGCTTCAGCTTCTCCACACGCCATATGTGTAGGCCTCGGTCTGGGAAGGAGGCTGGGAACGGAGAATGACTCTAAGGGATGGGCGTGTACATGCTGTTTTCAAACCAGCTGTGCTTGTCTCAGGTCAGTGATTCAACTCCTTGGAGCCTCCTGGTGTCCAGTCTGTAAGTTGCTCCAAGGAGTTCCTGGCTCTGAACAAAGTTGTTTTTCAAGGTTTATTTTTGTTGTTGTTGTTTGAATATATATGGATTCAGGGCTGAGCACATGGTATTGGGTAACCAGTTATCAAAAAGTTACTATTACAGAGAACCACAGCTGGACATAATGCTAAGATCAATGGATGTGGAGCTCAGCGCCAATAGATAAATTATCCATCTTTTAAAAACACCATAGTTAGGAAGACATAAAGAGGAGACCAATGATGTATGCCTCACCTGGGGTCTAATCTCATCAACTATAATATAATGGGTATTATTAATGACTTTCTGGGACAACAAAGATAAATTTGAAAGAAATTTAAAAACCAGGTTTTTATAACCCTCAAGCAGTAATATTAATTACTTAATTACTTAATTCTTAAAAGAATTAAATTTGATGTCCTGTCTTTTTAATGGAGATGGACTCTACAAGTTCCCTCTCCCCACTGTTGTAGAGGGTCCCCCCCTACCTCCCAAGGTTGCCTGTTTCCATTCATTCTACTGGCCCTCAGGACTTCTTTCCTGCTCCTTGTCATGTTCTCCTTTCCCCCTCCCTGTCCCATCTGCCACCCATCTCCCTCCCTTCCTCCCACCTCCTGTGATTGCTTTCTTCTCCCTCCCAAGTGGGATTGAGGCATCCTCATTTGGGCCTTTCAGCTTGTTAACCTTCTTGAGTTCTGTGGACTGTATCCTGGGTATTCTGTACTTTTTTGGCTAATATCCACCTATTAGTGAGTACATACCATGCATGCCCTTTTGGGTGTGAGTTACCTCACTCAGGATGATATTTTCTAGTTCCATCCATTTGCCTGCAAAACTCGGAATGTCCTCGTTCTTAATAGCTGAGTAGTACTCCATTGTGTAAATGAACCACATTTTCTGTATCTATTCTTCTGTTGTGGGACATTTGGGTTGTTTCCAGCTTCTGGCTATTATAAATATGGCTGCTATGAACATAGTGGACCACAAGTGGAGGGATGGGGTTGCCATCCCATAGTCAAAATCTCTGACCCAGAATTGTTCCTGTCTAAAAGAACTGCAGGGACAAAAATGGAGAAGAGACTGAGGGAAAGGAGGACCAGTGACAGGCCCAACTTTGGATCCAGCTCAAGGGGAGGGTCCAAGGCCCGACACTATTACTGATGCTATGGTGTGCTTACAGACAGGAGCCTAACATGGCTGCCCTCTGAGAGACCCAACAAGCAGCTGAAAGAGTCAGATGCAGATACTTATACCCAACCAATGAACAGAAGCTGCTGGCCCCTGTGGTTGAATTAGGGAAAAGCTGGAAGAAGCTGAAGAGGAGGGCGACCCTGTAGAAGGACCAGCAGTCTCAACTAACCTGGAACCCTGAGATCTCTCGGACACTGGACCACCAACCAGGCAGCATACATTAGCTGATACACAGCAGAGGACTGCCTGGTCTGGCCTCAGTTAGAGAAGATGCACTTAACTCTCTAGAGACTTGAGGCCACAGGGAGTGGGGAGGCCTGGTGAGGTGGGGGGGGTGACATCCTTTTGGAGACAGGGGAGGAGGAGTGGAATGAGAAACTGTTGTCAGGCAGATCAGGAGGGGACAACAACTGGTCTGTAAAAATAGATTAAAGATAATTTTTAAAAAAGATAAATAGAAAAAAAGAGTTAAAGTTTTGAAGATGTTAATGAAGCACTTTTACAAAAGTAAAAAAAAAAAAGTCCTTTAAAACAAGTTGTTTAACATCATAAGTGGAGAAAAAGCCCACCAAATCTGCTGTGGCTTAGCCACACCTGTATTAAAAATTAAATTACAGCAAATCTGTAATGGCTTGTAATGACAAGTAAATGGCTTCTTTGAATTGCATTTTTAGAATATAGAGGTTTCTAATGATATTTACACGATGGATACAATTAATTCTTATCATAAAAAGCAGATGTGGTTACCTGTATAAGAACTACACAACTACACAAAATGGGCCTTTCATATTCCATCAAGGATAGGGGAGAGGTTTCTCAGACCCCCACTCTTCCCTGAAGAGCCATTAGTAGTTAATGGCTACTGGAAGAGGAAGACATTTTATTCAGTGTTGTAGCCACTGATAAATTGCCCCTGATGTAGTAAATAATCCCCACCTGTGTTCATTCAAACACATGTAATTAAACTCAGTGAGTCCCAAAAAGGTGGGCGGGGGGACCAAAGAGAAAGAGGTGAACTTGGTGAAAAGAAGTTCAGCAAGATAGAAAGGAGGATGAGAGGAATGTAGAAATACGTGTTAAAAATACCTTAAATACTTGTATAAAATTATCAAAGGATAAATACTAAAAAAAAAACAACACAAAAAGAATTGAGTGTTTGAAAAAGTTTTAATCCTATCACCTATCCTTAATAAATAATTCATCTACTGGGGTTAGGGCAGTTGGAGTGGACCTGGGAAGAGTTAGGGTGAGAAGACAGCATATCAATCTGACTGAAGCACATTGTATAATTCTCTCGAATCATTAATAAATATTACAGTAAAATATGAATTATCTGTATTTCATAAAAATGATAGTATTTAAAATTATATTGATTTCTTTAAGAAAAAATAGTAAGTAGGTGTGTATTAGTCAGGGTTCTCTAGAGTCACAGAAGGTATGGAATGTCTTTCTATATTGACGGAATTTATTATGATGTACAATCTGTAGTCCAACTCCCCAACAATGGTCAGCTGTGAAGTGGAAGTCCAATAATCTAGTAGATGCTCAGTCCCATGAGGCTAGTTGTTTCAGCTGGTCTTCTGTAGAAGTAGATTCCAACAGATGTGCTGGCAAGTAAGTGCAAGCAGGTGAAGAAGAGCGAACCTTTCTTCTTCCAATGTCTTTATGTAGGCCTCCAGCAGAAGGTGTGGCCCAGATTAAAGGTATGTACCACTACACCTGGATCTGGGACTTGTTTTGTCCCAGGCTGACCTTGAACTCAGAGATCTCCTTGCCTCAGTCTCCTGGGATTAAAGGCATGTACTACCTTGCCTAGGCCTAAGCTTTTCATAGCCACTATGCCTTAAGATATCCATGCCAAGATCCAGGTCAGAAACTTGAGTCTTCCAGTCTCAAGATCTGGATCACAGGTGAGCCCTCCAATTCTGAACTGTGGTTCATTCTAAATATAGTCAAGTTGACAACCAGGGATAGCCACTATTACAAGGTGAAAGCCCAATTTTACAGAATAATAATAGTTTTCCAACAGTGTCCTTTTTGCTCAAGTTGATCTGAATTCAAATATAAGAAAGTTGGTAAACAGGAATATGAGGTCATGATTCATTGAGAAGTTATTGGTGTTAGCTATCACAGTTCACTGTTTTCCTTCTTTCAATGACTTTTTTTTTCATTTTTAAAGATGGACATAAATGCTTTGACTACATGTATGTTTGTACATCACCTGCATACAGTACATGAGGAGACCAGAAGAGGAATTTAGATGCACTATGACTGGAGTTACAAATATTTGTGAGCCACTATGTGAGTGTTGTGAATCAAACCTGGGTCCTCTTGGGGAACAGAAAACAATCATAACAACTGAACCATCACTCCAGCCCCCCCAGTACACATGTTTAAACTTTGTATCTAAGCTGGAATCTTCTAATCTGTACTGAGATATGCTATCCATTGGACCACTTGCCCCTTCCAACCTTTTCATTAATAATTTTTTTAATTTAATTTTTTATTTATTCTTTAATCTTTTTTTACAGTCCAGACTTTATCTCCCTCCTGATCCATCCTCTGACTGTTCCACATACCATACCTCCCCCACCCCGTGTCTCCAAGAGGATGTCCACATACCCCAATACCCACCCTACCAGGCCTCCCCACTCCCTGGGGCCTCAGGTCTCTCCAGGGTTAGGTGCATCTTCGCTCACTGAGCCCAGACCCGGCAGTCCTCTGCTGTGTATGTATTGGGGGCCTCATCTCAGCCGGTGTATGCTGCTGGTTGGTACTTTTCCCCTAATATCCACTTATCCGTGAGTACATACCATGTGTGTTCTTATGTGACTGGGTTACCTCGCTCAGGATATTTTCTAGTGCCATCCATTTGCCTGCAAAACTCATGATGTCCTCATTTTTAAGAGCTGAGTAATATTTCATTGTGGGACATCTGGGTTGTTTCTAGCTTCTGTCTGTCACAAATAAGGCCTCTATGAACATAGTAGAACATGTGTCCCTGTGGTATGGTGGGGCATCTTTTGGGTATATCGAACTCATTAATAATTTTGTTTAAAGAATTCTGTTTTATTTTTGCATCCTGAAGTCTTTCCTAGTCTATGTTTTCTCTTTTTCTCATCATTTTGCCCCGATCATAGATACATTCTTATCCTCTTTCCTTCACTATCAAGTTTACAACACTTTTCTACTGCTTCTTTGGCCTCTGGCTTTAATAGTAATATCATTTCCACAAATACATTGTAGTTTTAAACATAAATTTAATTTATATGTACATGTATTTCATCTGTATATATAGCTGTGTACCACTGTTGTTCTTGGTGCCAGCAGAAGCCAGAAAATGAAATTGGATCCCTCTGGAACTGGAACTAAAGATGGTTGTAACCAGATGTGTACTGGTAATGAAGCCTGGATCCTCTAAAAAACAAAAAAACTTTATCAACAACTGAGGCATCTCTTCAGCTACAAGTGCCTATGACTTAAGACCAGATACTAAGATAGAGTGAGTGGAGTTTGCCACTTAGTGGTATGGGATATTTTGTAGGAAATTGGACAATTCATGAACAGTATTCAATGACCAATATCACACTTTATTGACCTTCTATCAATCATCAATCAATCTGTCTATCATGCATTTATCCATCTAGCTCTAGCTCTTTAAAAATTATTTTATAATTTTGTATGTGTATGATACACATCTGTCAGTGCAACACTTACATGCAGCGTTCAAGGAAGCCAGAAGAGGGCAGCATCAGATCCCTTGGAACTGAAATTACAGAGAGTTGTGAGTTACCATGTGGGTGCTGGAAATTCAACCTGGATCCTCTGAACAGATGCCAGTGCTCTCAACTGCTGAGCCATCTCTCCAGGCCAAACATTTCTCTTTATCTTCTGAGTTTCTCTAAAGAAGAATCATCTAAACTTCTGACTGGATATGTAGGCCTGGACAGTCAACCATTCATGACAGAAGAAGATAAATTACTAGAAATGTTTTTCCTTAAGCTCTTGGTAAGCACAACACATAATATAATTACAGAAACTACAATGACTGCGATGTCATTAGGTGATACAACATACAGCAGAACAGTCATATGTGCAGTTAATTGGTCTAACATATCTGTATTCTGAAAATACCGAGTAGGGCTGTGGGGTAAAGGGTTTCTGCATTAGTTAGTGTTCTTCATAGAATTTCCTGCAACGTGATGTGTGTACACAAACAAGTAATAAAAGGAATTGGCTCATCTATTATAGAGACAATCAAATTTAAATATGCAGCAAGATTCAGAAGAGCTAATGGTGCAGTTTGAATCCAAAAAGTGGCAAATCGAGACCTAAGATATTTGATCATACATATAAAACCTGAATTCCCTCTCATTAATGGAAGCCATTTTGTTGTTGTTCAATTTAGGCTGATTTAATAATATGTCCAACAAATGCCAAAGAACTGGTGATTTTTACTTCCTGTTTTTTGGTGAGTATGTGTGCTCTAACAGAAATCCAACTTCCATGGGGCAAGTTAAACAGTCCTGAGACAATCACACTATAGAGAAGTTCACACGTGTAGATAAATGCCTGGCTGATCTTCAGGGATTCCAAACAGTACACATGAAGTGATAGACATGACAGTGAAGGTGACATTTTTAAGGAGTCAGTCAGTCAGTAATCTGCTCAGGTGGCCACATCACTACTTCTTGTCATTATCAGACTATAGTAACATGGTAGGTTTCCAGTGGGTGCCACCTTAACATATTCCTGAATATAAGTCAATTTTGAGAAATCATAAAGTTTCTATTTTAAGTCATTAAGTTTTGGAATAGATAGTTACAAGTAACAAGCAAATGAAATAGAATCTGAAATTTTGGATTTAAATGATCTGTCAAGTACTCAGTACAATGTAAGCTGAAAACATAAATATGACAATATGACAGGTCATATTATGCAGAAATGTTAGTATTATAGAGCATGGTATTGAAAGGACAATTGAAAAAGTGACATATTCATGCTCTGTCTCATACATGCACATGCACATACATGAACAGCAAATGAAACTTAGTAGTAAAAGACATCTTTTGTTTTGTTTTGTTTTTGCTCCGGCCCGCTCACTCCGGCCCTGAGCTTAATAACAAAGCAAGAACTTGAAAGTAAAGGATCATACATTTAACATTATGATAAAATGTGACTTCAAGTCTTAAATTCTATATAAAGACAATTTACTAATCAAGTACAATTAGAACATTTTTATACATATACAGTCTCAAAAATCGTATATCTTATCTACTATGCCAATTGTAAAAAGGGCTCTGAAAAGATTATGAAGTTTTACTTTCTATCTGCTAGAATTATAGTATAGTGCCACTTTTTAGGAGAAGTTTTAATGAGGTATGTGACAAGTGAAACATTTGAGAGTAATTTTTAAGTTGGAAGTTGAAGAATGTCTTAGGTTGGGTTGCCTATGATCACTGATTCTGATATTATTCTCTTACCTATGCTTTAAGATCAGATGAAAATATTTCTGTGTACATTTTCATATTCCATTTTGCCATTGCAAATATATAACAAACAAATTTTCCTCTACAATTGTTTTGTAAAAATTCAGTATGTAGATAAAAGTGAAGTCAACACTTAGAAAAAGTAGTTCTTTTTTTTTTTTTTTTCTCCCTGCCTGTTACAGTGTCAATGTGTTAAGTCTGGGCCTCCTGTATCCTGGGCAAGCACTCTACCAATTACCAACTGAATCTTCAGACTGTTTTAAAATTTTAAAATATGTTTTAGCTGTTTGCTTGTATGTTTGTTTTTGAGTATGTAGATTTGGCTGGTCTGGAACTCTCTTTGTTCTGGACTCACAGAGATCCACCTGCCTTTGCCTCCCAGGTTAGCAGGCAGTGGCAGCTCGATCCACTCAAAAACACTTCACTGATACACCAGCAGTCCAGTTCAGTAGAGTCAGGAAAGCAAACATAAGTCAGCAGCAGTGACACAACCTAACAGAGATGGCCAAGCCTCACCTCAGCTTGAGTCAGCAGGAGGGACCAACAGGGACACCAGGAGAAGTTCTTGGCTGTGCTTCTTTTAGGGAAGCAAAGATCAGGGAAGATGCGGACACCCACAAGCGTAGCACAGCTAGCTGTACCAGCAAGCCAAGCTCTGTCTCTGTCACTCTGTGGAGTCCTATTTTTTTTTTATTTTTTATTTATTTATTTATTTATTTATTTATTTATTTATTTATTTATTTGATACTTTATTTACATTTCCGATGATTCCCCTTTTCTTTGGAAACCCCGTGTCCCCTCCCCCTCCCCGCCTCTGTGAGGGAATTCCTCCTCCCACCCACCCGCCCACCCATTCCCATATTCCCACCTTGACATTCCCTTTTACTGGGGCCACTAGCACCCTCAGGCCCAAAGTCCTCTCCTTTCTCCCTGGTGGCC
>JAPYYD010006171.1:0-11394 GCA_028551405.1 Uromys caudimaculatus
TACTACCTGAGAACCCAGCTATACCACTCCTGGGCATATACCCAGAAGATGCTCCAACATATAATAAAGACACATGCTCCACTATGTTCATAGCAGCCATATTTATAATAGCCAGAAGCTGGAAACAACCCATATGTCCCTCAGCAGAAGAATGGATACAGAAAATGTGGTACATTTATACAATGGAGTACTACTCAGCTATTAAAAACAATGATTTAATGAAATTTGCAGGCAAATGGATGGAACTTGAAAATATCATCCTGAGCGAGGTAACTCAGTCACAAAAGAACGAACATGGTATGTACTCACTGATAAGTGGATGTTAGCCCAAACATTCGGAATACCCAAGTTTCACTTTGCAGTAACCGCTGGACTGAGAGTGAGGTCCCAGATGGAGGAGTTGGAGAAGGGACTGAAGGAGCTGAGGGAGCCTGCAGCCCCATGGAGTGAGCAACAGTGTCAACTGGCCTGACTCCCCCCCAGTCCTCATGGAGACTGGACCACCAACCAAAGAATACACATGGAGGGACCCATTTTGCTGGCCACATATGTGGCAGATTAGGGTCTTGTTAGTCATCAGGTGGAGGAGAGGCAGTTGGTCCTGATGGTGTTAGATGCCCAAGTATAGGGGAATGCCAAGGAGGGAAGTTGGGAGTGGGTGGGGGAATGCCCTCATAGAGGCATGGAGAGGGGGGAGCGGATAGGGGAGTTCCAAAGGGGAGATCTTGAAAGGGTGAAACATTTGAAATGTAAACAAAGTATCGAAAAAAAAAATAACAAGGATATCATGAGTTTTGCAGGCAAATGGATGGAACTAGAAAATATCATCCTGAGTGAGGTAACTCAGACCCAAAAGATATGCATGGGATGTACTTATTGATAAGTGGATATTAACCCAAAAGTACAGAGTATATAACCCTCAGACCTTATGAAGTTTAACAAGAAGGAAGGCCCAAGTGAGGATGCTTCAACACTACTTAGAAGGGGGAACAAAATAGTCATGGGAGACAGAGGGAGGGAGGCACTTGGGTCGGACATGGGAGGGTGAGGGTAAAAGGGGGCAGTATCACATATGCAGGGAGACAGTAGAGAAGCCCAGATGGCCAGGAGAATGGATGGAAATATGCACTTCTGGGGATGAAGGTGGGAGTGGGGGCGACCTCTAGAAAGTCCTAGAGACCTGGGGTGTGAGAGGCATCTAGGACTCAACAGGGGTAACCTTAGCCAAAATGCCCAACAGTGGGGAAATGGAACCTGAAGAGACCATCTCCAGTACATAGACAGGGCTCCCAGTGGAGGGATGGGGTCACTGACCAATCTTCAAAATTGTTGACCCAGAATTGTTCCTGTCTAAAGGAAATGCAGAGACAAAAAAGGAGCAGATACTGAAGGAAAGGGCATCCAGTGACCAGGCCAACTTAAGATCCATCCCATGGGCAGGCACCAAACCCTGACACTATTACTTGATCCTATGCTGTACTTGAAAGCAGGAGCTTACCACGGCTGCCCTCTGAGAGGCTTTACCAGCAGCTGACTGAGACAGATGCAGATACTTAAAACCAACCATTGAACTGAGGTCAGGGACCCCTATGGAAGAGGAAGGGAAGGTCTGAAGAGCTGAGAGGGATAGCAACCCCATACACAGGAAGACCAACAGCGTCAACTATCCTGGACCCCTGGGAATGCTCAGAGACTAAACCACCAACCAAAGAGCAAATACAGCCTGGTCTGAGCCCCTGGCACATATGTAGCAGAGGACTGCCTTGTCTGATCTCAGTGAGAGAGGATACATCTAATCCTATAGAGACTTGGTGCCCCAGGGAAGGGGGATGCTGTGTGTGTGGGAACCAAAGGGGAGGGGGAATGGGGTGAAGAGCTCTGGGAAGGGGTGACCTGGAGGGGACAACATTTGGAATGTAAATAAATAAAATAATTAATTAAAAAAGAACCTATACCTTACCATATATGTTGCTCTAAATATGCTATTATTTATTAATTATTATTATTATTTCTCCAACCTACCTTGGACTTCTCTTTGATGAGTAAAAGTAGCATAGGCAACAGAAGTAGAGATCCTGTCTCTAGATAGTCCTAAAAGAAATACAGTTATATATCGTAGTCTTCTTTAGCTGTCTTCCAACTATTATACCAGTGTGGGTTATCATAAAGATGTAATGGGTATGTAGAGATCAGAAACTATGAACATAGGAAATCAAAACAGTTCTGGATTTTATATATTTCTCGTCAGTAGTTTGGAGTGGTGTGACATTAAAGAGGTGGCCCAGAGATGGCAGGATGGGGGGGTGGGGTGGGAATTGGGCCCGTGGGTTGATGGAGCGGATGGTGTTAAAGATGTACTTCAGTGATTCTGTGCTTAAGGATCCATTCCTGAACATGAGCAAGAAGCAAATTTGGTACAAAGGACATATATCAAATGGTGTAGCGTAGACAGCAGAGCATTGGACTTTTGGAAAGGCAGTAAAACCATGACTGAGGGCCTACTCTGAGTTAATGAGGAACATTTGAATGCTCACCTGTGAGGTCCGGAAGTGAAGGCTGAAGGAAGCAGTCTCATCCTTCTATATACCCCTTCAGAACACCAGGCTATGAATGCAATAGCTCCTTGCTATATAGCTGAGTTGGTGAAAGTAGAAATGTTTTTTAATGTTAAGAAATGTTGGTAAAAACCGCAGCTCACTGGAGCAGCCCCTCTATAGAAACCTAAGACCTTGAAGGATAGTTTGCTCTTTAAGGCTATTATGAACTTATCCTCCTCATGAGTGTCCTGGCTCTCAGCTCCATAAAACCTGCAATAACTGCTGTTTTATGACTTCCACCTGGTCATAACACAAAAGATTGATTGGAGCTCCCATCCTACAAGGAGGGAAGACAGCACTTTCAAATATATGGCTTCCCAATAGATTTTTCATAGGATGAGCCAAAAGACTTCTTTAAGATTCATGCAGGCAAATGTGGTCAGTGCCCAAGTCTGTAAATAATAGCCCCGATCTTTAAAGCTCACACTCTGGCTCTTCTGAGTTTGTGCTTTCCTTATTAGAGCCAACAATGTGTCAGAGGAATGAACTGTGCTTTACAAAATTAGATTGAAATCTTGTAGGAGAAAATATTTCTCCCTCCTTGTATTCTTCTATTCTCTTATCTCCCCTCCACACTCTCCTCCCAGGTCAGTAAAACTCCTCTTCTATCAATCTGATAATTTCAAGACTCTTGCATGCTGTTTACAGTTTTATATAACGAATAAAGAAGATTAAAAAGCAAAAATGGACTCTATGACTCTCTGTATTCTGAAATCCATTAAAAAAAAAAAAAACCTCTCTTGTGTGGGAAATGTTAAATGCTGCTTTGTCAGAAAGTGTTGGAAATATGATAGGAAAAAAATGACTTCCATATATCTAAATGGCATTTGAAAGAACAAAAATCAGGGGCTATTAGTGTAGCTAAATGTTGGAATCCAGGTAAAAATGCCTGTAATTCATTCTAACTGACAGTTGGGAGGGGAAATCAGAGCTAAGCTGACCAAAATACCACCCCTTGGGAAAAAAAGTCATCTTCAAAACTGATACTTCACACATCAATGTGATCTCTCCGAGGGGACTCCTTTCCAGCTAAATGCTGAATTTAATTTCGTATATCACATTTCTTTGGAGAGATTTAGTGCTTTAATTATATTTTTTATGTGTCACAGAACTGTAAACATAAATTATTCTTTTGTTTCTTTTATCTTTAAAGGAGAGCTTAGAAAAAAATAATAATTAAAAGTGTATATGATACTTCTTTAAGTCTACTCTGTACTTACACGGAGGGCCAATTGATCTCAGGCTTTTGCAGTAGCCAAATCCCACCCCCCCACGCCATCCCTTCATGGCATCTCAACAATGATTGCAAAGTCTAAAAGTCATTCAATCAGCTATTCGTTTTGCCTATGGAGATAATGATTGTTTTGGCATTTCTTCTTTTCTACTCGAAATGATTTGAAGTAAGCATTTCTTTCTATATCTTACAGACCCTGCTTAAGTGCAGCATGAGATAGAGAAAAAAATTGCAAATATTTTCTTCACATCTCCTCCAACATTTTAATTGTTATATTGTGACTCAGACCATCTTGAATCTTTTTGACTTAAATGTTAAAGTCTTTCCTGTCAGAGAATAATAAAAGCAGGGCTAATCTTATAGAACTATCTGTGCACTTCTTTGCATATTAATACCTCATGCAGTAGCACAAGATATTTTAAAGTCAATGGGCAGTGAAAAAAATGCTCCAATGTTAGTCTACAGTTGTTTCCCAGACACACAAATATATAGAACTGCTTGCAATGGTGAAGCTTTGCCAGAAGGCTGTGCTGCTTGAAGACTAACCTTTTCCCAGCTTGCATCTGTCTGGTAGAACATGCCAACAATGCTTAATATAAATGGGTCACATCTGTCAAAAAGGATTACAAAGTGTACCTGTCATGCCCTGCAATTAGTAACCCCCCAGCTGCTAGTTTCTTGAGTATTTGCCTTGGTAACATCTTATAAGAAGTATTACTGAATCAAGAGAATTTAGAGCCAAAGGACATTGTAGGTGGTGAATTGGGAACATTTTCTTTTAATGTGAAAATATAAATTCCCTCACTTCTTGTCCCTCTCACCAAGGTTACTAGTGGGTCTTTTATCCAGAGACTAGTATAGAATGTGCTTCAGCTTGTTGAGGAGAGCTTCGGCTTGTTGACTTTGTTTCAGAGCGAAATTCTCTCATGAATCCTGCAAAAAGTCAATCTGTCTGTTTTCTCTATGTTAGGGTGATTTGAGAAAGACAGCGAGCCTGTAACTGGAGACTTCACACTGGGAAGTTGACCTTTCTCTTGCAAAGGAGATTTGCTGTTTGTTTGGCTCATGGGTACATCAGCAAATGCTGGCATGCTGGGTTGTGTTTACAGATCAGAATCCATTACTTGCTGAGATGGAAGGTGCAGTATGGAAAATGGAGGTTTAAAAAAGTCTCACTATTTTCAGTTTTAGTGCATTCTTTCCTAAATGTACTTGGATGAGCTTCTGGTGGAAACTCACTATCTCAGAAATGGCTATGTAATAAGAATGAACTAGAGCCAGAACCTTAATTTACGCAACGTGATAAACACTAGGTGATTTTATATTAAAGTATGGAATTAAAACTGCAAAGCAACAAAAAGAAAGGTGTTTGCTTTATTTATATATTTTTGTAATAGCAACAATTTTCTAAGCATAATAGGAAAGCACAGATTGGGAAGGAAACGATTGATTAATTGATGTTGCAAAATCAACCAACCAAACGATTGTGTGCTAAAAAAATCCATCATAAACAAAATAAAAACAGCAAAAGAGAAAATGTTTGTAGCAGATATTAACTATAATTCGTCCATTTAGACAGTTTGTATGAGTCAGTTTAAGAAAATGAAAACAGAAGTAGGAAAATGGACAAATGTTGTAAATAGAGAATTCATAAAAGAAGAAGCAAAATGGCCAATAAATACATGAAGAAAGATTTATCTTCATTAACAGCTGAACAAATGCAAACTAAATACATCCATTACATTGGGGAATTTGAAAAAGATTAATAATAACTTGCATTAACAATGATTGTAGAAAGTTGTATTTTCACATAGTAAGTTCAGAATATAAGTAGGTGAATCATATATAATAACATAAAAGTGTGTTTCTTAACTTACCAAAATATGCAACTTCACTTGTAGGAAGTTACTACAGGAAAATAATTAGAGTTCTGTAGAAAGCACCACTGTATTTAGTATATAAAATTATCAGAAAAAGACAGTGATACATGATATGTCTACCTAATTATTCTACCCTCTACAGCCCACACATATTTGAGGTTAATAGCATGCTTCCAATTAAGTTCCACCATGCAGGGTCCCTTAGTCAGATTCTCCATAATCAAGGATGCTTCTGGATACTTGTAATATCTATCTGTTCTGCATTGTTGGTACACAGGATGGCATCCACCATCCCATGACTATTCTAATTCTTGCCATCTGCCCTTATCTGCTTTTTTGGCATTTAGATTCTGCTACTCTAAAACCTGCCCTCCTGCCTCTGACTTCTACACATGCTATGGTCCAAACATTTACTTCATTTTCCTCAGTGACTGTTCAAGTTTTCTTTTATGGTAATAACAAATTGTCACAAATACAGGGCCTTAAAATAAGACAAATTTATGTTACAGTTCTAGAGGTCAGAAGTCTAGAATGAATTTCTCTAGAGTCAAAATCGAGGTGCTCAGAGAGTTGCTCTTTGTTTGGCTGCAGATTTTAGAGGAAAATCAACCTTCCTTGACTCATTCAGCTTCATTGCTTGACTTGTAAGCCCTGACCCTCGCCCTGTCTCCATCTTGCAACTGTATGTGGCTATGATGCTATTGTCATCTCCAAAAGCTTTTCCAATTTTAAGAACCTGTAGTGGGTTAAATTATGACCTCTCAAATATATGTGTGACAGTTTCATTGTTTAGAGGACAAAAGTGTTGTATGAGTGTAGTTGGGAATCGGTAGATGAGGAAATATCTGTAGTATCTGGATAGGTTCCACAGCCAATGATAACTGTCTTATAAAAGAAATAGAGTTTTGGGATAAACAAATTAGGAGATGATATCAGAGAGGGAAGCACTGTGATACAGAGGCAGGGATTAAAATAGTATAGGAATTAATCAAGGGTTACCTGAGGCCACTAGAAGCTGAATAAAGCAAGGAATTGGTTTCCCTGGAGCCTACACAGAAAATTCAGCCTTGTTCCAGCCTCCTAGACTGGTAGAATACATTCCTATGGTTATATGGCACTCAGTTTGTGATAATATCTTACAGCATGTGACTACACAGAGTTCACCATAATAAGCCAAATTAATCTATCTCAAATCCCTTAACTTTGAACATATTTTCAGAATTTGTTCTATGATTTAAGATATATTTATATGTTCAAGGAATCAGGACGAGGATACTATTAGTAGGCCAATAGTCTGCCTAGTAGAACAATATCATAGTGCCTAGGTAGACTGTTCACCAATAAAACTGTTCTCCCTTGTCCTTTCAGAGCACATCTAAACCCCAGGCTATCTTTTATAGTTTGCTTCCATCCTTATTTAATTGTCTAGAGACTGGTTCTTGGATGTCAATATATAATAAACACACACACACACATCCACACACAAATATGGAGTCAATCTGACCTGTTTTTAAATATTGTTACATTATTTTCTGTTTAATCTTTGAGAAACTTATACAACTATCACCTTGAATCTTAATCTGTAAACTCTATAGTCATACATAATCCCTAGAATAGAATCATGGCATGATTTGTGTAGGAATTTAAATGTTACTTTTAACTCTCATCTCTCCCTTTTCTTCTTTATTTTCCTCATTTTTATTTTTTGTTTTATTAAAGATTAATTTTATTTTAAATTATATATATAGGGATGGCAATCGTGCATGTCTAAGTGTATGTACCTACATGGAGGCCAGAAAAAGGTATCAGAGTCCCTGGAACTGGAGTAGGAGGTGGTTTTCAGCTATCTGGTGTAGCTCTTCAAAGTCAAACTTAGGTCCTCTGCTAGAGCAGTATATCTTCTTAGCAGCTGTCTCCATTCCTCTGCCTCCTCTCCAGCTTTATGGAAAGGCATTTTCCAGATAAAAATGTGTGCACAGTCACTGTGTAGATAGCATATTCTGGTTAGTTCCTTCGATGACATTGTATTTAATTTTGTATCATAGCCCTATATGACATTAAAGCTCTTTATTGAAAAGGAATAAATCCTATCAAATTAGTTTCTAGGAAATTCACCAGTGTGATAACAGACAAGGAAATGTTTACTGCTTATGTTATAGGTTGTAGGCTCTAAGCAATGAGGTTGACGAAGCATGCATGATTGATTAATCAAAAAGATAGCAGCAACATGACTATCGAGTAGTCTGGTGCCTTGGTGAGTGTAACTACAAGGTAGGCTTCGGGATAATATCGAAGGTGAGAAAGACTTCCTTGAATAATGTCTAAGTTGAGATGAGTAGGGTGACTGGAAGTTAATTATGTATTGCCTTTCAATATTCTGCAAAAATGTAAAAGAAGAATAAATACTGACATCTTAATTTAATAAACTCAATTGATTTGAATATTAATTTTAGCTCAAATTTCTGGGTATATACACATAGACATTCTTGCATGTGTTTTGGACATCTTTGCATGAATAAGGGGAAAATAAGTATCTCTCTATTGATAAACTTCTTTGTGTTCACTTTGAGAAATACACGGCTTTTATGTTCTATTTTGTAGTCATGCCCCTGTGGTAAATAGTTAGTGAAGATACAAGTACCATATCATGGGAGCCCTTAGGTACAAAACCTTGATTTAGGCCAAGAGGATGAATATAATCAGGGATAGTGTCATGGTAGTAATAGCACATAATAGTAGATGGTCTCTGATAATAATAATAATAATAATAATAATAATAATAATAATAGTAACAGAAATATGTTGTATATTTATGCTCTATATGGTTTTAAAGGTATTTTGTGTATTAATTAATTTTCTATTTCTAGTTTTTGAAGTAGGAAATATTGATATCTTTACAGGCAGGAAAAATGAACTATGGGGGTTAAATAACAGTGTAAATTTAGAGAACATGTGACAGAGCTAGGATCAAAGTCAAGAAAAGTTGACTTGAAAGTCTGTGCTCTTAATCTAACAGCAAATACTTTTTCCATATCTTGGGGAAAAGAGGGGCTTTGTGGGAAAGTAGACACAGAATTGATATTTGGGGATGGAAAGCAAGCAAATGTCAACACAACCATATGGCTATATATCTACCAGGTACCAAGAGTATGGTTGAGTGTGCATTTAACTGAACCTGGGAGTTACCCTGTGAGAAAGATTCTCAGGAAAATAAATCTTAAGTAATGCTTGCCATCAAAGAAATATAATTGCAATTATTACTAGCCAAGTTTTTGAGCTCTTGCTGTGTACCAGCAAATGCTTTATAATACTTCAATACTCCAAATAGTTGATATTCTGTAGTCACACCTCACTGTTGGTAGTGATTAGTTCTAGTATCCCTGTACTAGTTTTCTATCACTGTGACTTTAATGTTGACAAAAACAACCTAAGGGAGGACAGAATTATTTGGCTGACAGTTTAGGAGGATCTCAGCAGCTCAGTTCTTAGCAGTAAATATGTCTGGCAGAAGCTATTCATATCATAGTAGTCTATTAAGCAATGGATGTGATGAAAACCTGGATTTGTGTAAAATTTCAAAGGTTTCTCCCAGTGACCTATTTCTATCATCTATGTGTCCTCCTCAAGTTTTCATAATCAAAACAATGTCCCTATGTTGGGTAGTGATACAATGTTCAAACATGAGCCAATGGGGACAGTTGCAATTTAAAGATTAAAAGCATCTCCCACATGGCTTACAAAATCTGCTTGTGACCAAGTATTTTATATAAAATCATTTCAATTACTAATGGTCTGTACATGTCATCCTGTATATATTAAGTATTTAATCCACCCATTTACTGAAAGGAGGTCTTGCTATGTTGCCTAGACTGGTCTTCAACTACTTTTTTTTTTTTTTTAACATTTTTTATTGGATATTTTCTTTATTTACATTTCAAATGTTATCCCCTTTCCTGGTTTCCCCCCTCCCAGAAACCCCCTATCCCATACTTCCTCCCCCTGCTTTAATGAGGGTGTTCCCCCACCCACCCACCCACCCATTTCTGCCTCCCCCCCCCCCCCAGATTCCCCTACACTGGGGCATCTATCGAGCCTTCATAGGTCCAAGGACCTCTCCTCCCATTGATGCCAGGCAAGGCCATCCTCTGCTATATATATGCAGCTGGAGTCATATGTACTCCTTGATTGGTGGCTTAGTCCCTGGGAGCTCTGGAGGGTCTGGTTAGTTGCTATTGCTGTTCTTCCTATGGGGTTGCAAATTCCTTCAGCTTCTTCAGTCCTTTTTCTAACTCCTCCTTTGGGGACCCTGCACTCAGACCAATGGTTGACTGTGAACAACCACCTCTGTATTTTTAAGGCTCTGGCAGGGCCTCTCAGGAGACAGCTATATAAGGCTCCTTTCAGCAAACATTTCTTGGCATCCACAATAGTGTCAGGGTTTGGCGACTATATATGGGATGAATCTCCAGGAGGGACAGTATCTGGATGGCTTTTCCTTCAGTCTCTGCTCTACATTTTTTCTCTATATTTGTTCCCATGAGTATTTTCTCCCCCTTTCTATGAAGAACTGAAGCACCCACACTTTGATCTTCCTTCTTCTTGTGCTTCATGTGGTCTGTGAATTGTATCTTGGGTATTGGGAGCTTTTGGGCTACTATCCACTTATCAGTGAGTGCATGCCATGTGTGTTCTTTTGTGATTGCGTTACTTCACTCAGTATGATATTTTCTGGCTCCACCCATTTAGCTAAGAATTTCATGAATCCATCATTTTGAATAGCTGAATAGTATTCCATTTTGTAAATGTATGACATTTTCTCTATCCATTCCTCTGTTGAAGGACATCTGGGTTCTTTCAAGATTCTGGCTATCAAAACAAGGCTGCTGTGAACACAGTAGAGCATGTGTCCTTGTTATATGTTGGAGAATCTTTTGGGTACATGCCCAAGGAGTGATAACTAGGTCCACATTTCTTTACATGCTTCTCGGCCATTCGATATTCCTCAGTTGAAAATTCTGTGTTTAGCTCTGTACCCCATTTTTATATAGGGTTATTTGATTCTCTGAAGAATAACTTCTTGAGTTCTTTGTATATATTGGATATTAGCCCTCTATCGAATGTAGGATTGGTACAGATCTTTTCCCAATCTGTTGGTTGCCCTTTTGTCCTATTGACAGTATCCTTTGCCTTACAGAAGTTTTGCAATTTTATGAGGCCCCATTTGTCAATTCTTGATCTTAGAGCATAAGCCATTGGTGTTCTGTTCAGGAAAATTTCCCCTGTGCTCATGTATTCGAGGCTCTTCCCTACTTTCTCCTCTATTAGATTCAGTGTATCTGGTTTTATGTGGAGGTCCTTGATTCACTTGGACTTGAGCTTTGTACAAGGAGATAAGAATGGGTCAATTTTTTTGTGACTGAGTTACCTCACTCAGGATATTTTCAAGCTCCATCCATTTGCCTACAAATTTCATTAAGTCATTGTTTTTAATAGCTGAGTAGTACTCCATTGTGTAAATGTACCACATTTTCTGCATCCATTCCTCTGCTAAGAGACATCTGGGTTGTTTCCAGCTTCTGGCTATTATAAATATGGCTGCTATGAACATAGTGGAGCATGCGTCTTTATTACATGTTGGAGCATCTTCTGGGTATATGCCCAGGAGTGGTAGAGCTGGGTCCTC
>JAPYYD010006172.1:0-11393 GCA_028551405.1 Uromys caudimaculatus
CTTTGGATGTGCTTTGGCAACTTTCATCAATTCAATTTCACTGTCAAAAGTCATCATCTGGACTCCGTCACTGGGAGCATTGATTTGAGACTCTTGTTTACAAGGAGTTGCATAGATAATCCTCTCTGGTCGCACCCCAATACCCTGCACCAACTGTATTTCAGTTTTGCTTACACAGTCAAATCCTGCACACCCAACAGCAGCTAGGGTGCTCACTATGGCTCTGCTGTCATTACACTTGACTATATAAAAGGGAGTAATACAGGGAAGAGCTTTTAGCCACCTCAGATGATTCTTTAGAATATCTCTGAGATCTGCAACATAGGAAGCATCCTTATCGTCATAGGAGGAGTCTCCACTGATTTTTTTTTATTCCAGAATGTCCTTAGTAGTAAAGCCTTCATCGAGGATACTGCAGTCAAACTGTACCTTGGTAAAGCTGCTCATGATTCTCGATGTGCCTACAGAAAACCTAGAGATGGAATTAAATTATTGCCAGCTCCTCACAGGATCAACTTATACAAGAACTCTGAATCCTGTCTCCTTGGAGATGGGGAAACACTCACAGCACAGGGGCGTGGCTGGCTGAACCCATGGAGATGTTGCCGAACCCAGAGGATCCGGAGCACCTGGCTGTCTGCCTGCCACCACTTCTTCTAAAGCCTACATCAGACTCTAACCAGAGCTTCTGGCTGAGGGCGGCAGGCAGAGGCAGCAGCTGCAGATACTGACCTCCCCATTTCTCTTACCTCCCCAATTCAATAATCTTTCTCTTCTTCATGCTCTTCTTTCTTTCTTTCCTCTCCCTCCTCTTCCCTTTTTCTTTATTTCCTTCCTTTCTTCTTTTGTACTTCCCCTGTTTTGTTGTTGTGGTACAGGATTTATTGTTTCTTCAGGACTGAATCAAAGGTATTATTATTTCTGTAAAACTCATCTGTTGATTTTAATGGAAGCCTCTCCTCATGAGAGCATCTAAACACTTGTGGTTTCAGACCTTTGTTTTTATATATATTTTATCTTAATTTTTATTTTTTTGATACTTTATTTACATTTCCAATGATTCTCCCTTTCCAGGTCTCCTCTTTGGAAACTCCCTATCCCCTCTGCTTCCCCCACTTCTATGAGGGTATTCCACCTCCAAACCACCCGCCCACACACTCCCCATATACCCACCTTGACATTCCTGTTTACTGGGGCCTCTAACACCCTCAGGCCCAAGGGACCTCCTCTGCCACATATGTGGTCCTAGCCATGGGTCTCTCCATGTGTATTCTTGGTTGGTGGTCCAGCCTCCAGGAGGACCAGAGGGAGGGGGTCTGGCAGTTGACACTGTTGCTCCCTCCATGGGACTGCAAACTCCCTCAGCTCCTTCAGTCCCTTCTCCAACTCCTCCATTTGGTACCTTACTCAGTCCAGTGGTTACTGTAAAGTGAAACTTGGGTATTCCGAACTTTTAGGCTAATATCCACTTATCAGTGAGTACATACCTTGTTTGTTCTTTTGTGACTGAGTTACCTTGGTCAGGATGATAATTTCAAGTTCCATTCATTTGCCTGCAAATTTCATTAAATAATTGGTTTTAATAGCAGAGTAGTATTCCATTGTGTAAATGTACCACATTTTCTGTATCCATTCCTCTGCTGAGGGACATCTGGGTTGTTTCCAGCTTCTGGCTATTATAAATATGGCTACTATGAATATAGTGGAGCATGTGTCTTTATTACATGTTGGAATATCTTATGGGTATATGCCCAGGAGTGGTATAGCTGGGTCTTCATGTAGTATTATGTTCATTTTTCTGAGGATTCACCCAACTGATTTCCAGAGTGGTTGTACCAGCTTACTATCCCACCAACAATGGAGGAGTGCTCTTTCTCCACATCCTCGCCAGCATCTGCTGTCACCTGAGTTTTGATCTTAGCCATTCTGACTGGTGTTAGGAGGAATCTCAGACTTGTTTTTATTTGCATTTTCCTGATGACTAAGGATGTTGAACATTTCTTTAGGTGCTTCTCAGCCCTAAGAATTTCCTCAGTTGAGAATTCTCTGTTTAGCTCTGTTCCCTATTTTTGATAGGGTTATTTGGTTTTATGGAGTCTAACTTCATGAGTTCTTTGTATATATTGGATATTAGCCCTCTTTTGGAAATAGGATTGGTTAAGATCTTTTCCCAATGTGTTGGTTGCCTTTTTGTCCTATTGACAGTGACCTTTGCCTTACAGAAGCTTGCAATTTCATGAGGTCCCATTTGTCGATTTTTGATCTTAGAGCATAAGCCATTGGTGTTCTGTTCAGGAATTTTTCACTTGTAATCAGGTGTTTGAGAGTTTTCCCCACTTTCTCTTCTATTAGATTCAGTGTATTTTGTTTTATGTGGAGGTCCTTGATCCACCTGGACTGATCTTTGTACAGGGAGATATGAATGGATCAATTCTCATTCTTCTACATGTAGACCACCAGTTGAACCAGCACCATTTGTTGAAAATGCTGTCTTTTGTCCACTGGGTGGTTTTAGCTCCTTTGTCAAAAAGTAAGTGACCTTAGGTTTGAGGGTTCATTTCTGGGTCTGCAATTCTATTCCATTGATCTACCTGCATGTCACTGTACAATACTATGCAGTTTTTATCACTACTGCTCTGTAGTACAGCTTGAGGTCAGGAATGCTGATTCCTACAGAAGTTCTTTTGTTGTTTAGAATAGCTTTTGTTATCCTGGGTTTTTTGTTGTTCCAAATGAGTTTGAGAATTGCTCTTCCTAAGTCTATGAAGAATTCAGTTGGAATTTTGATGGGGATTGCATTGAAACTGTAGATTGCTTTTGGCAGAATGGCCATTTTTACTACATTTATCCTCCCAATCCATGAGCATGGGAGATCTTTCCCCTTTCTGAGGTCTTCTTTGATTTCTTTCTTCAAAGACTTGAAGTTCTTGTCATACAGATCTTTCACATGCTTGGTTAGAGTCACACCAAGATACGTAATATTGTTTGTGACTATTGTGAAGGGTATCGTTTCCCTAATTTCTTTCTCAGCCTGTTTATCCTTCAACTATAGGTAGGCTACTGATTTGTTTGAGTTAATTTTGCATCCGGCCACATTGCTGAAGTTGTTTATCAGTTGTACCAGTTCTCTGGTGGAGGTTTTTGGCTCACTTAAGTATACAAACATATCATATGCAAATAGTAATACTTTGATTTTTTCCTTTCCAATTTGTATCCTTTTGACCTCCTTTTATTGTCTAATTGCTCTAGCTAGAACTTCAAATACTATATTGAATAGATAGGGAGAGAGAGGGCAGCCTTGTCTAGTCCCGGATTTTAGTGGGATTGCTTTGAGTTTCTCTCTATTTAGTTTGATGTGGGCTACTGGTTTGCTGTATATTGCTTTTACTGTGTTTAGGTATGGGCCTTGAATTCCTGATCTTTCCAAGACTTTTATCATGAAGGGATGCTGAGTTTTGTCAAATGCTTTTTCAGCATCTAATGAAATTACCATGTGGTTTTTTTCTTTGAGTTTGTTTATGTAGTGAATGACACTGATGAATTTCCGGGTATTGAACCATCCCTGCATCCCTGGGATGAAGAATACTTGATCATGATGAATGATCGTTTTGATGTGTTCTTCTATTTTATTATTTTTGCATCGATATGCATAATGGAAATTGGTCTGAAGTTTTCTTTTTTTGTTGGGTCTTTGTGAGGTTTTGGTATCAGTGTAATTGTGGCCTCATAGAAGGAATTGGGTAGTGTTCCTTCTGTTTCTATTTTGTGTAATAAATTGAAGAGTATTGGTATTAAGTCTTCTTGAAGGTCTGATAGAATTCTGCAGTGAACCCATCTGGTCCTGGGCTTTGTTTGGTTGGGAGACTTTTAATGACTGCCTCTATTTCTTTAGGCATTATGGGACTGTTTAGATGGTTTGTCCGATCCCGACTTAACTTTGGTATTTGATATCTGTCTAGAAAATTGTCCATTTCATCCAGATTTTCCAGTGTTGTTGAGTATAGGCTTTTGTAGCAGGATCTGGTGATTTTTTGAATTTCCTCAGAATCTGTTGTTATCTCTCCCTACTCATTTCTAATTTTGTTAATTTTGATACTGTCTCTTTGCCCTCTGGTTAGTCTGGCTAAGGGTTTATCATTCCTGTTGATTTTCTCAAAGAACCAACTCTTTGTTTTGTTGATTCTTTGTTTGGTTCTTTTTGTTTCTACTTGGTTGATTTCAGCCCTGATTTTGATTATTTTCTGCCTTTCTACTCCTCTTGGGTGCATTAGCTTCTTTTTGTTCTAGAGTTTTCAGGTGTGCTGTTAATCTGCTAGTGTATGTTCTCTCCAGTTTCTTTTTGGAGGCACTCAAAGCTATGAGTTTTCCTCTTAACACTGCTTTCATTGTGTCCCATAAATTTGGGTATGTTGTACTTTCATTTTCATTAAATTCTAGGAAGTCTTTAATTTCTTTCTTTATTTCTTCCTTGACCAAGTTATCATTGAGTACAACATTGTTCACCTTCCATTTTGTGTGGGTTTTATGTTGTTATTGTTGCCATTGAAGACCAGCCTTAATCTGTAGTGATCTGATAGGAGGCATGGGATTATTTCAATCTTCTCGTGTTTGTGGAGGTTTGTTTTGTGCCCAATTATCTGGTCAGTTTTGGACAAGGTACCATGAGGTGCTGAGAAGAAGGTATATTCTTTTGATTTAGGATGAAATGTTATATAGATATCTGTTAAATCCATTTGGTTCATAACATCTGTTAGTTTCACTGTGTCTCTGTTTAGTTTGTGATTCCAAGATCTGTCCATTGATGATAGTGGGGTGTTGAAGTCTCCTACTATTATTGTGTGAGGTGCAATTTGTGCTTTTAGCTTTAGTAAAGTTTCTTTTATGAATGTGTGTGGTGGTTTCAGAACTTTATTGGTCCTTGAACTTCTATGTTTACTTCCTTCCCAGTGATTTCTTCCTGTCTTTGATAGTACTTTTGTCTGTTGATTTGTCCTGGATACTCTCACACAGCTGTGTCCAGGCAGTTTACTTCCTTATTTGATGACTACTTTGCATAAGTCCCTAGAGGCCAGCCCATCTGTCCATGATTTATAAACCAGGCCTTTGCAGTGAGATCTGAAATGCATCAGATCAGCATGGGCATCAAGATGGAGTCAAAGACTCAAGTTTTCATATTCGTACTACTCTGGTTGTCTGGTAAGACATTTAAAAGTATTATAATATCAAAAAATAATTCATTTGTTGAGAAATAGCTATTTCCTATAGGAAGCCAATAGTGTACAGACAATGCCATTAGAAAAGACAATTTGGATTCTAACATTTGTATTATGAAGCCTTTGTGTGTATAAGTGTATACTCATTATGTATTTCTGACTGCAGGTTTTGATGGAAACATTGTGATGACCCAGTCTCCCAAATCCATGTCCTCATCAGTAGGAGACAGGGTCAATGTCTTAGTTAAGGTTTCTATTCCTGCACAAACATCATGACCAAGAAGTAAGTTGGGGAGGAAGGGGTTTATTTGGCTTACACTTCCTTGCTTTTGTTCATTATGAAAGGAAGTCAGGACTGGAACTCAAGCAGATCAAGGAGCAGGAGCTGATGCAGAGGCCATGGAGGAATACCGTTTACTGGCTTGCTTGCTTCTCCTGGCTTGCTCAACTGGCTTTCTTATAGAGCCCAAGACTACCAGCCCACAGATGGTACCACTCACAAGGGGCCCTCCTGCCTTGATCACTAATTGAGAAAATGCCTTACCTCTGGATCTCATGGAGGCATTTTCTCAACTGAAACTTCTTTCTCTGTGATAACTTCAGCTTGTGTCAAGTTGACAAACAAACTAGCCAGTACAGTCACTGTGACCTTCAAGGCCAGTCAGAATGTGGATATTGCTGTCGCCTGGTACCAACAGAAACCAGGGCAGTCCCCTAAACTGCTGATATACGGGGCATCCAACCGGTACACTGGGGTCCCAGATCACTTCACAGGCAGTGGATCTGGGACAGATTTCACTCTCACCTTCAGCAATGTGCAGGCTGAAGACCTGGCAGTTTATTACTGTCAGTATTATAGCAACTATCCTCTCACAATGCTTCAGCCTCCTACACAAACCTCCTGTGAGATCCTAACCAGCTGTCCATACCACACATCCCTAGGCCTACACACATCCCCAGTGCCTGCTGCTGCTATGCCTAACAGTTGCAAAGTTTGATAGAACATTAATGAACAGATTCTTTGACTTGGAAGGTCCTTATGGAAAAATGAAGTGAAGACATTTGTGTCTTTTTTTCTTCTGAGGCTTAAATTCTGTGTATTGGACATGACAAATTCATCATTCTATATTCTGTAATGAAAAGAGCCAGTCAGGTCATATTTGCACTGGAAGATACAGAAGAGAACATGGTTTTTGCTTAGCTCAGGTCTGAAAGGTCACCCTCACTGTTGGTCTCCTGGCAATTTCCCTCAAGTTGTCCTTTTGTTTAACTTCATTTATTTGCATATGTAAAGTTGAGTTTCATAAAGCAAATATATAAAACGTATTTCATGAATTTTGACAATCTTCATCCCCTTGTTTCTTTTTTCTGTCACCACTTTTCTCTCTAACTAACATGCTTTCCATTCCTAGTGTTTACTGTTTCTATTTGACATACACATGTGCACACACACACACACACACACACACACACACACACACACACACACAAGAACTTAGGGGTTTATGGATCTATAAAATTCTAGGATACAAAAATCAGAGAAAACATGATGTTTGATTTCTTAAACAGAATATATGTTCTATGCTTCCTATTCCTAGGCTTCATCTGCCTCTGCTGTCTTCTCATCTAATTTCCAAATATGGAGTCTCTTCCTACATTACATTACATTAATGGTATACATGATTTTGTATCATGGGAATCAGGTTTGTTTTTCTGTCTAACAATAATTAACAATGTTTGATATTTGTTGAGGGAAATATTTTGAACTTCAATAAAAACAATATGTTAACCAATCTCAAACATGTATTAATTAAAAATTAGCTGAAAACGTATTTTGTTCTTGATTTTTTTTTGTTTTTGTTTTTGAGAGAAGGTATCATGGTCTATTAAAGTGGGAAATGGATTTTGATCTCACAAAATTCCATCTATCTCTTCCCAAGCACTGTGACCTATAGTATGGGCCATCACACCCAGCCTTGAGCACCATTTTGAAACAGAGATAGAACAGGGTTACAAATAGTTGTTTGAGAACTCCAAATATCTTACATGAATTTACATGTGAATAGGCTCTCCCTAGCTTGCTTTACTGTGACCAAGTCTATAGTATGAGCAGAGATGTGTCAGGTGTATCTGAGGAAAATCGCTGGCTTGCATGGTTTCTGCTAATTATGTTGTTTCTTCCTGTGACAAGGCACTGTGACAAAGATAGGATCATTTATTTTATCTCACAGTTTCAGTCCATGTTAGTTTGGCTTCACTGCTATAGGTAGAAGGTGAGGTTGAATATCATGGAGGAAGTGGATGGCAGGAGAGTGATATTCACCTCATCATAGCAGGAAATCAGAGAGGGAGAAGGGGCTAAGGACAAGTCAGATTTTGTGTGTTTGCTTCTTTCTTTCTTTTAAAAAATAATTCTCTCTTTTACATTATATGCCAACACAGTTACCCCTCTGCCCCTTCTTCCAGCCCCCACCCCCAACTCTCCTGTTCCCCTCCTCTTCTCCTTTCCTTACAAAAGAAAAAAAAAACAAAAACCCAACAACAACAGGCCTACCAGGGATATCACATGAACATGGCACCACAAATTATGATAAGGCTAGGCACCAACCCTCTTATCAAGCTGGATGAGGGAACCCAGTAGGAATAAAAGGTTCCCAAGAGCAAGCAAAAGAGTCAGAGACACTCCTCACCTTCCCTGCTAAGATCCCAACAAGAATACACAGCTATGTAATACAACCAATTTAAGGTTATCCCTGACTCATTTATAAATAAATGAGACTCAGACTATGATAATTTTATTTGGTTTTGACAGTTACTTGGGGGGTAACCCCAAATATGCTTTACTAACTGCATGCTATACTGCCTCTCCACTGATGTACCCCAAATACTTGCTGTTTCTTCCGGCCATGTTCTCTTGGTACATCTCCTCTCATGGTATCCTCTCATCTCACCTCCTCATTCTTCCTACTCTTCTCTTTTTCTACCCCTAACCATGTAACTCAGAACCTGTCTACCTATAATCCCTTCAGTAATCGGCTGTAGCCATTTTTATTTAACCAATAGTTTTTAATTAAGGCACAAAGCTTGCACAACAAAGCTTGTAATATTAGAATTTACTCATAGGCCTAGACCTTTGGGTACAAAATTTCGCCTTACGATACATAGCAAGAGATAAAAATCCCAATAATTCCCCTTTTTTATTTAAATCAAAAGGCTCTTTCTCTTATAATAATAAACAACATACAGTAGGAACCATTATGAAAATTATTAGTTAAGAGTTTCATTCATAAAGTCTAGTCTGTTCATATTTGGTAACTCAAAAGAAAGTATTCTATTATGTATTCTATCCTGGTGAATTAAGAGTTCTGTATCTAAATTAATTTTTATCCTAACTTGTATTGTCATCCTAAAAATATCTTCATAGCCCTAGTACATCTTCTTAAATCCTAAATAACTTAAGCTTATAGTAAGAATATAACTATCCAGTATTCATCGGATCATAGACTTGAGAAGGAATAAATATTACCTGATTATGCAGGAAGTGCAGGATGCAGCTTCCAAAATTATAGAAATGATTGAGACAGCTGATAACCTGGAAAGTTCTAAATAATCTCATATTGTTGGAATATTTATCTTCAGCTGTCTGGTCCCAAATATTTGGCAGCTTTTGTGTGAAGCAGTAGTTTTGAAAGACTTGCTTACCCTGTCTTGGCAATGCTTGGCATTTGACTTTCTTGCATTTATTTTTCCTTTCTAGATGTCATTCTGCCTGCAGATAAAGTTTGGGCATTTTCTTTGCCTGGTGGCTAGCTAGCCACAAACTATACCAATTCCATGTGGAAGTTTTTCGATGCTAATCACCTTTCAAAGATGATTGGGATTACTACCAGGAGCTGACTTGTTTCAATGTCAAAAAAGCCTTAAATTAATAAAAATATATTTCCATGCAATATTTTTGAGTCTCTGAAATTTTTGAAGACCATCTATCTATTCATAGCATATATGAACAAGTATTGCCTGTCTCCAGCTACCTATTATCTGTGTAAACCAGGATATATACAAACTAGTATCTGACAAGACCACGAGTTTGATTGACTGAATATTAACTTGCATTACTTAGTTATCCTAAATATTTTATAATAGCAGCTATTAAAAGACTGGGAATAAACCTTATATTTTTAAATGAATTGCACAGGAATAATACTAATACAGGAGTTGAAACATACTTATATTGTACCAAAGCAAGTCTTGAATTTTGTATTAATATACAAAGATTTATACCAATAAAACATTAAACCTTGTAATGGGAAATATTAAAAAGACTAGCAAGTTCCTGCACTACACTCAACTACTCTCAGTGCTGGTGGTTTCACCAGTCAGTTCTCTGACTGAGAGCTCCAAAATCTTTCCACCCTGCTCTCTAGGTTCCCACTGGTGGGTTGCTACCATGCCAGCATCATGCTTTATAACCCCTACGGCCTTTTGTGGTGCACATCAGGAAAACCCATGCTTTGCCGCGCTCTCTGGAAACTAACTGAGCCACTGTGAGAAGGAAAATCCCACCCAAACTTAGTTCAGAAACAATGGTGACTTAATCGCTGGGCACATCAAGTAGAACCCTAATCTTGTAAGCCATATTCAATCTAAATCCTCTGGTGATGAATCCAGTTGGATTCACCATATAAACCAGGAGACACTAGCAGCTACATCTTGTCCTTTTGCTAACCACGTCCAAAAAGCTGTTGGTCCCCGTTTTGGCCCTGGTTTGTGCCTTGAGGACAAATCTGAGCCAGGCTCAAGTTTCTTCAGCCTTGTGTGAAAGCTTAAGTCTTGCTTGAGTTTTGAGACCTGTGTCAGTCACTTCTGTATCTGGGTGACTCAGCAAGACCTGTTTGACACTGCCTCTGCCCTGCCATTTCTGATGTGAAGCTTTGCCATTGGCCCTGTCAGTTACCCTTTATCCTCTGTCACCCTTCCCAGCCTCCTACATCATCTCTTCCCATATCTAAGTGCCCACCTCCTTGCCTTCTCTATATAAGCAAGTGCCTAGTTTAAAAAAATGAGTTATTGCTTCAACAAGACTCCCGGCATGTCGTGTTTCTTTTGGGCCTTCAGCACTTTCCATCCTGCTCATCCCCATACAGATCAGGCAGGACTGGATTCTCTCCTCTCGCCTGGACCTGCCAGCAAGGAGCCAACAAAAAGCCCCTAACTCTCTCCTGCTTCCTCTCTTCCTCTGTCTAACCTGGAAGTTCCACCTACTCACCCAGTGATTGGTCCCTTTATTCATTCCAGGGAAGGTTCACAAGGAGTCACCTGAGGACATGACTTATTCCTCTGTCCTGACAGCCCATCTTGGGAAAGTGGAATTAACATCAAAATACAGGCAGCACCAGGGCTATCCACAACAAAACCTGTATCAATATTCAAAATTCTGTATCAGTGTAGCAAAATTTAACCTCAATTTTTACATCAAAATATAAAGATATCTACCAATGTAAGATTATGACTATAAAATGTTTTTGTTTGTTTATGGATAGATTCAATACTTTACTTATATTATTCTAATTTCTTAATAATATTTCTAAATTTCCTCCTTTTCTTTTCAACCCTCTTTCCCTTACCTCTGAAAAAAGAAAGAAAAAAAGTGAAAGGCAACAGAAAAGAAATCCTTGAATCTAAATTCTGTGTTTCATTTCTCCCTATCCAAGAGCACAATTAATTGTAAATCAGTCCCTAAAATGACAACATATCTATAAATCATAAAATACCAAAAGCATCCACCACAACTGGGATGATAGTCTTTTTATAATTGCCCCCTGTTGATTTGGGTGTGCAGATTTCCTTTTTCTGGACCCAAGAAAGTTAGAAAAATGGTTAAATCAAAAGAAAATTTGCTGTCATCAAACATTGTCTAGTCTCTATATGTTGACTCTGTAAAGTAGATCAGACTGAAAGGCTGGATGAACTGAGGTCATCTGGGATTAGCAGTCCTTTCTGAAGATGTTCCAGAGCAAGTCTCTGGAAAAAACATCAGTTTGAGGCAGAGTTGATCAGGGACCTGGAACAGCAGTTCTTAGCATCTCAGCATCCCTTAGGGTGAATCCTGTCAGTGCTGCCCTCCTGGTCTTCCATTCTCCAATATATAAACCATACAAGCAAATACATAGTTCTGTAAAA
>JAPYYD010006173.1:0-11392 GCA_028551405.1 Uromys caudimaculatus
AACTCCTCCATCTGGGACCTCACCCTCAGTCCAATGGTTACTGTGAAGTGAAACTTGGGCATTCTGAACTTTTGGGCTAATATCCGCTTATCAGTGAGTATATACCATGTTTGTTCTTTTGTAACTGAGTTACCTCGCTCAGGATGATATTTTCAAGTTCTGAAATAATGATCATGACTGTTTAGGGGACCAGACACTTAATTTTGGTTTTAGCCTAACTTTACTTAGTCTTTTCTTCAATTGGACAAATGTCTTTTGCAAAGGCCATACAGGACTCAAGAACTCACATCATAGCATGTTTCCTATGGTGTGACATTTCATGGATGAAAATTTAGAATTGAAATCTGTACCGCAGGAAGATTTTGATAGTGTTTCAAGTATTATACCAACTGACCTTTTTATGTAAATATATCTAAGCTTGAGATTTTTGCTTTTTTATTTAATTGCATAGGAGAGGTCATTACAGAATCCCTTGGAGCTTCAAATAACTCTCCTAGAAAGATTAGTATTGCTGTGATTAAAAAACATGACCATAACTAAAACATCTTGGGAAGGAACTGCTCATCATGGAAGAAAGCCAGGGCAGGAACTCAAACTCCAGGAACCTGGAGGCAGGAGCTGATGAAGAGGCCTTGAAAAGGTGCTGCTTACTGGCTTGCTTTTCATGGCTTGCTTAGCCTGAGCCAAGAACCCAGAACCAGGGGTTGCCCTACCGTAATGGGCTAGGCCCTCCCCATCAATCACTATTTAAGAAAATACCTTACAGATAGTCCAATCTCATGGAGGCTTTTTCTTAATTGAGGTTTTTCTACTCTCAAATGGCTCTAGATTATGTCAAGTTGACATAAAATGCACAGCCTTAGAAGATCTGTTTGCTTACCAAGGATAATGTGGGTTCCCCTTTAATAACACACAGGAAATAGACGTTCCATTTTGACCAGGTATGGTGGTTCATACCTGTAATCTCAGCTTTTGTGAATCTGAGCCGGGAGGATTACCATGAGTTCTAAGACAGTTGAGGTACAGAGTGAGACCATGCCAAATAAGTAAATAAACAAACCAGGATATGAACAAAAAAAATTTTTTTTGCCAAAAATGCATTGTGTGGAAGACCATTTGCATTTATAACACACATGACCGGTAGAGGTCTAGAGCTGTAACACACAGACCCTTGACAGTTACTGCTTCACTGCTGAAGAACAGCAGAATGATGTTAATTGCTTTTCACCCTAGGACACTTGTAACTAATAAGAAAGAACATTTACAAAGTTTTTGTTTTGGGGGGAGGGGTAGGTTGTTTGTAATTGTTTGTTTGTTTGTTTGTTTTCTTGAAGCTGTAGACTGGAACTCAGGACCTTGTGCTCACTAGGCAAACACTCTTAACATTTAAATCTGCAACCTGTGCCCTCCCCAAAAGTAATCTGTTGTTGTTGTTATTATTATTATTATTATCATTATCATTGTCATTATTATTTAAAAAATATTTTTGAAGTAAAATGAGAAGTGAAAACTTAGTTACTCTTGATTAATTTTTTTTTTTACCCTGACTGAGTAAAGCACACAAATTTCTGTTGTTTGCAGATGTCAGCATGAGAACTTGGGCAATGAAATTGAGAACCTGTTGCTTTAGGTGAGCAAATTGGGCAGAGAGAGAGGAACTGACTGCATTACTGAGCTTTCTCCTGGCCCAGTATGTGCAGTATGCTCAAGACCCTTACCTTCTCTGTTGCCAAGGTTGTCAGTTTGTAGGCTCCAAGTAAATGGAAGCAGTCTTCCAGTCCTGCTGACCATTTATCTTCATACTCTTAAACCTTTTACAGAAGAATTCAAGAGGAAAGCAGAGATGGAAAGACCTTAAAGCTTACATAATTCAGCCTTTTGTTATAGATACATAACCCCAGCTACTGGGAATGCAAGAAGAGAAAAGCTTTACACAAAATAAGTAGCCAGGTTATAGCCTACTCTTATTTTCTCTTGTGGGATATATTAATTTCATTTGGAACTGTAGTATACAGTCTTAAAACAGACCCATGTTTTTCTCTAAAGTTAGTTTTCAAATTGTATTTGAGAGAGATCAAGAGTAAATGGTTAAGTTTCTCAGGGCAGAGGATAATAAGAAAGGGAAACAACAAACTGAATCAGTGGAATTTACGATGAGCGAAAACAAATACCCAGATCTAGTTGCTTAAGTCATATCTTATTAGGCATTTCTCACCAAACTTGTTTATAAAAAACTCATGAACCTATTAAAGTACTTATTCCTTAGTATATGGACAGTTAAAACTGATTGTCAGGGCTGGAGAACATGGTTCGGTGGTTAAGAAAACTTGCTGCTCTTGCAGAGGACACAGGTTCAGTTTCTAGCACCCACATTGGGCAGCACACAGCCTCCTTATAGGCAAAGGGATATGATTGCTCTGTGAGGGTCTCTAAGGATACCTACACACACAGGGAGCACATATCTACACTCAGGAATATGCACACACACATAAAATAGATAAATCTGTTTAAAAAAATATTAGACACCAATCTCCCCAGACTATGATTGTAAGCTCAGCAGTTAAAAATGTTTGCTATGTAACCCAGGTCTTGATTCCCACAACCCTCAATGGAAGGAGAAAACTGACTTCTGAAAGTTGTCCTCTAACCTCTAAACAATATACCACAAAGCATTGCCTCCTCCCCGTCTCATAATAAATAAAATTTAAAAATTAAAACAGTGGCCATCAGAGATTAAAGAGTTTATATTTAATTAAATACCTTCACACCTATTACAAGGAAGATTTATACTCTAGCATCATACTTCAAGTAAACAGAAATATATGTACTCTTTTTCAATTCTTTAATTTAATTTTTTTTTAACTTAATCACTTTACATCCCGCTCACTGCCCCCTCCAAGTCATTCCCTCCCACAATCCTTTCCTCCTTCCCCCCATCCTTCATCCCCTTCTCCTTTGAGAGGGTGGGGCCCCCCCAGGGTATTCCCCTACCCTGGCACATCCTCTCCGACTGAGGCCAAACAAGGCAGTCCAGCTAGAAGAACATATCCCACATACAGGCAACAGCTTTTGGGCTATTTGCTTGCTGTATATTGCTTTGATTGTGTTTAGGTATGTGCCCTGTATCCCTGATTTCTCGTAATACCTTTAAAATGAAGGAGTGTTGGATTTATCAAAGACTTTCAGCATCTGATGACTTAATAATGTGATTATTTCTTTCAGTTTGTTTAGATGGTGGATGATGTTGATTGATTTTTGTATATTGAACCATCCCTGCATCTCTGGGATGAAGCCTACTTGATTTATCATGGTGGATGATGGTTTTGATGTGTTCCTCAATTTGGTTGGCAAGTGGTCTTGTTGAGTATTTTTGCATCCATGTTTATAAGAGAAGTTGGTCTGAAGTTCTCTTTCTTTGTTGAGTCTTGTGTGGTTTAGGTATCAGGGTGATTGTGGTCTCATAGAATGAGTTAGTTAGTGTTCCTTCTGTTTCTATTTTGTGGAATAGTTTGAGGAGTATTGGTATTAGCTCATCTTTGAAAGTCTGGTCCTGGGGTTTTTTTGGTTGGGAGACTTTTAATGACTGATTCTATTTCCTTAGGAGTTATAGTGCTGTTTAAATAGTTTACCTGATCTTGATTTAATTTTGGTAAATCTGTTTAGAAAACAGTCCATTTCATTAAGATTTTCCAATTTTGTAGAGTACAGGCATTTGAGGTAAGACTTAATGATTCTTTGAATTTCCCCAGTGTTGTTTGTTATGTTTCCTTTTTCATTACTGATTTTGTTTATTTGGATACTGTCTCTCTGTCTTTTGGTTAGGTTGGCTAAGAGTTTGTCTATCTTGTTGATTTTTCTCAAAGAACCAGCTCTTGGCTTTGTTGATTCTTTGTATTGTTTTCTTTGTCTTAACTGATTGATTTTAGCCCTGATTTTGATTATTTCCTGCCTTCTATTCCTGTCTGGTGTGCTTGCTGCTGCTTCCTTCTCCTTCCTCTTCCTTCTCCTTCTTCATTTTCCTTCCCCCAAGAACTTTCAGGTGTACTTTTAAATTGCTGGTATGAAAACTTTGTAATTTCTTTACGGAGACACTTAATGCTATGAGCTTTCCTCTTAGCATTGCTTTCCTTTTGTCTCATAAATTTGGGTATGTTATGCCTTCATTTTCATTGAATTCTAAAAAGTTTTCAATTTCTTTCTTTATTTCTTCCCTGACCCAGAGATTATTGAGTAGAGCGTTGTTCAGTTTCCATGAGTGTGTAGGCTTTCTGGTGTTTCTGTATTTGTTGAAGTCCAACTTTAATCCATGGTGGATTAATCCATAAGATACAAGGCTTATTTCAATTTTCTTGTATCTGTTGAGGCTTGCTTTGTAAAAGACTATGGTTAATTTTGGAGAAGGACCTATGAGGAACTGAGAAGACAGTATATTCTTTTATGTTTAAGAAATATTCTATAGATGTCTGTTAGTTCCATTTGATACCGGATGACCTGTCAATTGGTGAGAGTCGGTGTTGAAGTCTCCCACTAGTAATGTGTGGGGTTTGATGTGTATTTTAAGCTTTAACAATGAATCTTTTACAAATAGGGTGCTCTTGTGTTTGGGGCATAGATGTTCAGAATTGAGATATCATCTTGGTAGATTTCTCCTTTGATGAGTATAAAGTGTCCTTCCCTGTCTCTTTTGATTAATTTTAGTTAAAAGTCTATTTTATTAGATATTAGAGTGGCTACTCCAGCTTATTTCTTGGGTCCATTTGCTTAGAAAACTTTTTTCCAACCCTTTACTCTGAGGTAATGTCTATCTTTATTGCTGAGGTATATTTCTTTGACAATGAGTCCATTAATCATTGATGTTGAGAGATATTTATGACCAGTGATTGTTATTTCCCGTTATTTTGATGTTGGTGGTGTCTTTGCGTGTGTGTGTGTGTGTGTGTGTGTGTGTGTGTGTGTGTGTGTATACGTGTACACATGTGTGTGCGCGCGCGTGCGTACGTGCACTGTCTTTGTTTTGACTAGTATAGAATTACTTATTTCCTGTGTTTTCCTCTTTTTTTTTTTTTTTTTTGGTTTTTCGAGACAGGGTTTCTCTGTGTAGCCCTGGCTGTCCTGGAACTCACTTAGTAGACCAGGCTGGCCTTGAACTCAGAAATCCGCCTGTCTCTGCCTCCCAAGTGCTGGGATTAAAGGCATGCGCCACCACTGCCTGGCTTCCTGTGTTTTCTTAGATGTACTTATCTTCCTTATTTTGAAGTTTTCCTTCTAGCAGTTTCTATAGGACTGGATTTATGGATAGATACTGTTTAAATTTGGATTTGTCTTGAAATATCTTTTTTTCTACATCTGTGGTGATTGAGAGTTTTGCTGGGTATAGTAGTCTAGGTTGGCATCTGTAGTTTTTTTTTTTAGAAGTTGCAAGATATCTGTCCCAGCCCTTTTAGATTTTAGAGTCTCTGTTGAAAAGTCAGGTGTAATTTTGATAGGTCTGCCTTTGTATGTCACCTGGCCTTTTTCCCTTGCTGTTTTTAATATTCTTTCTTTGTTCTGTAGATTTTGTGTTTTGATTATTATGTGGCAAGAAGATTTTCTTTTCTGGTCCAGTCTAATTGGTGTTTTATCAGCTTCTTGAATGTTTATAGGCATTTCTTTGTTTAGGTTGTTAATGTTTTCTTCTATGATTTTGTTGAAAATATATACTGGGCCTTGCAGCCAGGACTCTTCACCTTCTTCTATTCCTATTATTCTTAGATTAGGTCTTTTTCATGGTATCCCAGATTTCATGGATGTTTTGTTTCAGGAATTTTTTAGATGTAACATTTTCTTTGACTAGTATATCAATTTCTTCAATAGTATCTTCTATGCCTGAGATTCTCTCTTCCATCTCCTGTATTCTGTTGATGATGCTAATGTCTGTAGTTCCTGTTCTCTTCCCTAGGTTTTCCATCTCCAGGATTGCCTGTTTGTGTTTTCTTTATTGCTCCTATTTCCACTTTCAGGTATTGCACAGTTTTATTTATTTCCTTCACCTGTTTAAATTGTATTTTCCTGTATATCTTTAAGGGATTTATTTGTTTCCTCTTTAAAGACCTCTACCTTTTTTTATTGTGTTTTTTTGTATTTCTTTAAGGGATTTATACATTTCCTCTTTAAAGGCCTCTATCATCTTTACAAGATTGGATTTAAGGTCATTTTCTTGTTCTTTGGTTGTGTTAGGATATCCAGGGCTTGCTTTAGTGGGTACCTGTGCTCTGAAGGTCTCTATTGTCCACACTTTTGTTGATTGCATTCTTTTGTGGGCCTTTAGCTATCTGGATGGCTTTGGTCCTTAGATATTCCTCTTGTAGTAGGTGTTGGAAGGTGGTCCTAGTGTGGCAAGCCTCTGATGGGTATCCTTGGGCTATATGGTTCAGTATCCACAGGTCGGATGAAGGTAGATGGAGATGGTGGGAGAATGGAGGTCCTGGGATAGCAGGCTGCTCAGGGCAGCTTGACTTGCCCCAGAGGACTCAGCAGGAGGGAAAGCTTTTGTTGTTGTTGTTGTTGTTCTTTGTTGTTATTGTTATGTTTATTTTGTGTGTTTTGCTTGCATATATGTGTATGCACCATATGCATGTGGTGCCTGTGAACCCAGATTCAAATGCTTTCAGCCATTGCAACATCTCTTCAGCCCATATATATCTCTTTAAGTTAGAGGTGATTATTTGCTTTACCAAAGATTATTCTACTTTAATAATGCATCCAAATAATGTGCTACAGAAAGGAGCCTTACAGACATGCTGATAAGGGACTAAACACAGGACAATCGGATCCTCTTACATGAGTCTGTTTATACATTCTGTTATCCATTGTTATACAAGTGGATGAGCAGCTGCTCTGAGTTGGGGTTTTGATAAAGGAACTTTTATTCTCCTGTAGTAATTGTCCTCTCAGAGGCTGACTGCCTCCAGCAGCTAACCTAGACCTAGTTCTGAAAGCTTCTAGCCTCTATACAACCTAATCTTGGCCTAGAATGTTTTCAGCCTTACTGCTGAATAAGCTCACCCTTTCTAGTTCTTTTTGAGCTCTGACTGGCTGTTTCAACTCAGTTGTTATGGTTCAAAACTCCCCTCCAAGCAGATGGATTAAATCTGGCCTGCGGTGTCACCCTCCTCCCCCCCACCTCTCCTGAATTAATCTGCTTAGCCTCATCCTAACTTTGGCAATAAGTTCTAATCTTATTCTAATCTCCTTCTCATTCTCTAGTTCATTCTGTCTTCACCTGTGTCTGGCTTGTTCTTTCTCTGCAACAAGCTTATCCTGGTAAAACTGCCTCCTTTTCTCTCTTCACTGCTCTCTTAGGTAACTTCCTTGTCCTCTCTTGTCTCATGAGAGTTGGGCATATCTGTCAAATCTTTCTCTGATTCATTACTTTTACCTCTCAATTAGCATCACTTTCAAACATGGGTTCTTCCTTCTACAGACTTACTTTACCTTCATTGTTTGGGATTAAAGGTGTGTACTACAGGTGTGTCTGCATTCCAGCCAGAGGGATTAATGGTGTGTGCTAAGACTGAGCCACAACACAACTAGAAACATGTTTTTCCAGTAAACATAATCTCAGAGTTCACAGCGTGATCAAATATCCTGCAACCGATTGGTAGCTAAGGTCACAGAGTTCCTTTGTGAAGGAATGGACATATGCCACAATAGTGATGTAAAGGTACATAGTTCTGAAAATTTCCTGAAAACCATGCAATTATGCATTTTAAATAGGTGAATTACCTGGTGTATGAATTCCATTTCAGTAATAGTGTTTATAATAGCATTTATCGTAAGATTGGTTTAAATTGTGAATGTAATTTGTTTACTTTTTCAGTTGTACAACAGAATCATCAGTGTTCTCTATGCATGTTAGCATACATCTTTAAAAATGCTTTAAACCCAAAATACTAGAAAAGATGGGCTGGAGAGATGGCTCACTGGTTAAAAGCACTGACTGCTCTTTCAGAGATCATGAGTTCAATTCCCAGCAAACCACATGGTGGCTTACAACCATCTGTAATTGGATCCGATGCCCTCTTCTGATGTGTCAGCAACAGGATGCTCATATACATTAAATAAATAAATCTTTTTTTAAAATACTGGAAAAGACTGTATATGAAGATGGAATGATTCAGGATTCTGAAACAAAAATGCTAACCTGGTGTCCTACTACATCCCAGCCCCCAGCATTGCTGTCTTACCTCTGTATTCTCTAAGCAGTTCTAGCTATGTAAGACTATTAGGAAAGCTTAGAAATGGTTTGCCATTTCTTATACAGACATGAGCATTATTTATACATCAGATTGTTTTCCTTTACTCCCATTTCAAGTAGTCGGCGCAACTCATATTAGTTTTCATCCTTGGTGTTGATACTTTACTGGTGGTGGTTTAGTCTTTCTGCATATTCTCCAAAGAAGTAATAATCCAAACATCTAGATCTGAGTATGCTTGAAGGTTCCTCCCCAAATCTCTATAGGTTAACTAACTTCTCCAGCTTTTCCTTTCCCTCATCCTTGTCTTCCCTCCCCACCTTAAGAAAGAAGGAAATTATCCTCAAACTTACAGTGGAAGCCAATTTCTTCCTATTTCCTACAATTAGGATAATTAGCTGTATACTCACTAAAGTCACATATGTCCTGTTCTCCCTAGAATCCTGATGACGTCTTGGCCCATGATAGAATAGAGATTGTTTAACCATCTGTTTTCATTCTTTTTTTTTTTTTTAAGATTTATTTATGTATATGAGTACATATACTAGCATATACTGTGTTTTTAGACACACCAGAAGAGGGCTTTGGATCCCCATTACAGATGGTTGTGAGCCACCATGTGGTTGCTGGGAATTGAACTCAGGACCTCTGAAAGAGCAGTCAGTGCTCTTAACCGCTGAGCCATCTCTCCAACCCACCATCTGTTTTCTTATATTGAGTTGGCTAAAGGATACCCCATCTGTATTGCTAACTACCATTATAAGAAATAAGTGCTTTATTTATCATGTACTTTAAGACATCATTGATTAAAAAAAAAAAAAAAACAAAGGGAATAGAGTCAAATTTTCTAAAAGTTATATGTGTTCAAAATTACAATGATGATTATAAATCTGCTCCTCCTTGACATCTAAAAATGTTATTTGCCAAAACAGGCAATATGCTGAAAAATACCAACATTAGAAACACTCTTCTACCCATTCTTTTTCTTTATTAAGATTTATTTTATTATTTTATATGTATAAGTGTTTTGCCTGAATGTATGTGTGTACACCACATGCACACATACCCAAGGAGGCCAGAAGGGGAAATCGGATTCCCTGGGACTTGAATTATATAGATGGTTTTTATCACCATGTGGGTGCTAGGACTTAAACTCAGGCTGCCTGGAAGAACAACCAAGTGCTTTTAAATGCTAAACCATCTCTCAAGCCCTATTCTTTTTCTTTCTTCCATTTTTTTTTTTTTGAACAGTTATTTTTTTCATCTAGTTTATAGCCACTCATTTGCTATAAGAACCCCCCCCCCCCCCCCCCAGTTTACTAAGACAGAATCTGGTGTCATAGCCCTGGAACTCAGTATGTAAATCAGACTGGCTTCTAATTGGTGAGTGATCCTTCTGCTTCTGCCTCCCATGTGCTGACTAGGGTTATAAGTGTGAGCTAACATCAGCCCAGATCTCTTACCTGATTTCTTAAACTGTTATTTAATGGAATTCTTGATAAAACTCAATTACAAATGTTTATGAATTTTCATGTGAAATTTCTCCATGTATAAACAGAAATACAGATTGGTTTTTTTTTTTTTTTTTGAATATTTGAAACTTGGAATATAGTTAGTATTGCTGTTTCTATCTACCTTCACCAAAAGTAACCCAAGCCAGCCAGAGGGAATGAAAATTTGGAAATATCTGAAGAGCTTACTGTCATTGTCTGTGTTACTTCATTTAAAATAAAGTATCACTCCTACCACAATGGTCTCAATTCTCTTTGAGAAAAGCTGTTATTCTTTGTTGGCAGCTTCTAAGTAGTGCCATCGTTGTGAAGAAATGCAAAGGTCTTCCCTTGTTACAATATGAGAACATTCGGAGTATTGTCACAGACTGAGGGAAACCATCTATGATAATCATCTAGGTCAGTGGTTCTCAACCTTCCTCATATTGTAACCGTGTAATACAGTTCTTCGTATTGTGGAGGTCCCCAGCCGTACACTATTAGTCACAACTTCAAAACTGCAATTTTGCTACTGTTATGAGTCTTAATATGAATATCTAATGTGCAGGATCTCTGATATGTGACACCCAGATTGAAAACTGCTGATCTAAATCCTCCTGCCTTAGCTTCCCAAGTGCTGGAATGGGATTACAAGCATGTGTCATCATGCCCAATATCTCCAAATTTACAAGAAGAATTAGGTGTTCAAACACAGGAAGCATTATAGAGCTCCAAATAGGCATGACCAGAGAAGAAACTCTTCACAACATATTATAGTCAGGGTGTCAAAAATAAAAAGCAAGAGAAAAACACCAACTCACATACAATGGCAGAAATATAAGAATTACCCAAGACTTTTTATCAGCAACCATAAAAACATGGAATGAACTATTTCAAGCTCTGAACATTAAAAAACAAAACAACTGTAAACCAAGAATGTTATAGCTTGCAAAACTTATTTTTCAGAGTTTATGGAGAAATGAAGGTATATTAAGACAAACACAAATTAAGACAACTTATAACAAACAAGCCAGCACTACAAGAAACTCTTAATGGAATATTTTACAGGGAAGATCAAAGATAGCCTTCTTCATGTAAATACATAAAAGTATATACCCATGAAAACAACAAATAAACAAACTAAGGAAACAAACAAATAAACTTGGGAATGATACAGCCATGTTCAATACTATAGCTCATCAGACCCTCAGAACTAATACTGGAGAAGAAAAAAACAGTAATCCAACAACATAGAACATCACCTAACAAATTTATAGAAAATAGGAAGTCCTTGCTATTATAATCTTAAATATAAATATAAATGGCCTCAACTCAGCACTAAAATAATATAGACTAATGGACTTCATTAAAAAACAAGAAGCAGAGCTTGGGCCACAGGGCCCCACAGCTAATCAGCGCCGGGACAAAGATCCCTCTCAGGAGATTGCAAGACCCAGCAGAGGGCCAACGACACGCCCCACAGCTCACCAGGTACTGCCCCGAACCCGCGAGACACAGGGACCGAGGTAGGCGGGCCTAGAAACCCCCCTGGATCCCAAAAGCGGGCGGCTGTGGCAGGAAACTTCTGCCTGGGACACTAGGATTCCATAGACAAGCAGCCCCGGGAGAAAATTCTCTCTCCCAGGAACGAGGAAAAGCCTCTAGCAG
>JAPYYD010006174.1:0-11392 GCA_028551405.1 Uromys caudimaculatus
GACAAATGGGACCTCACGAAATTGTAAAGGCAAAGGACACTGTCAATAGGATAAAATCGCAACCAACAGATTGGGAAAAGATCTTTACCAATCCTAAGTCCAATAGAGGGCTAATATCCAATATTTACAAAGAACTCAAGAAGTTAGACTGCAGAGAACCAAATAACCCTATCAAAAAATGGGGAACAGAGCTAAACAGAGAATTCTCAACTGAGGAAATTCATAGGGCTGAGAAGCATCTAAAGAAATGCTGAACATCCTTAGTCATCAGAGAAATGCAAATCAAAAAAAGTCTGAGACTCCACCTCACACCAGTCAGAATGGCTAAGATCAAAAATGCAGGTGACAGCAGATGCTGGTGAGGATGTGGAAAAAGAGGAACACTCCTCCATTGCTGGTGGGATTGCAAGCTGGTACAACCACTCTGGAAATCAGTTTGGCGGATCCTCAGAAATTGGACATATTACTACCTGAGGATCCAGCTATACTACTCCTGTGCCTATACCCAGAAGATGCTCCAACATGTAATAAAGACACATGCTCCACTATGTTCATAGCAGCCATATTTATACTAGCCAGAAGCTAGAAACAACCCAGATGTCCCTCAGCAGAGGAATGGATACAGAAAATGTGGTACATTTACACAATGGAGTACTACTAAGCTATTAAAAACAATGACTTTATGAAATCTGCAGGCAAGTGGATGGAACTTGAAAATATCATCCTGAGTGAGGTAACTCAGTCACAAAAGAAAGAGCACAGTATGTACTCACTGATAAGTGGAAATTAGCCCAAAAGTTCAGAATACCCAAGTTTCACTTTACAGTAACCACTGGACTGAGTGTGAGGTCCCAGATGGAGGAGTTGGAGAAGGGACTGAAGGAGCTGAGGGAGTTTGCAGCCCCGTGGGGGAGGGGATACGGGGTTTCCAAAGAGGAGACATGGAAAGGGGGAAACATCAGAAATGTAAATAATCAATAAATTAAAAAAAATATATATATAAATATAAATATATATAAAAGACAATGGATTCCAACATATAAATTTGGCAGAATTTTGGCATTTTGCCTGCATGCACACTTATGTGCACTACATGCAGTATCTGCTGCCATAGATCCCCTGAAACTGGTATTACAGACAGTTGTGAGCTGCCATGTAGCTGTTGGAACTTGAACCTGGGTTCTCTAGAGAAGTAGCCAGTGCTTCCAAACACTGAGCCATTTCTTCAGCCTGAATTTTGGCTTTTTTTTTTTTTTTAAATAAAAGTAACATTTAAATACCTAATTCCTGATTGAGTCAAGTAAAATAAACTACATACAATTTTTTTTATAAGCTAGCAACTGACTCCCTACAGATCGAAGACTTCAGAAACAAACTGCTCTTCATCACAGTAACTTACAGAAGCCTATGCCTAACATAATAGGCATTTCTGATGTAGAGTGTTTGCAGTCTTCAGCTTACAAAGTTCATGGCATTAGATGAAGTACAACAATACTGTCTCATCTAAGTTAGCAATGAGTCTGGATCATCTCCTGTAGGTAGCAGTACCTTCAAGCCAGTGACTCAATGGCCCACATATTATATTGTGAGAAGTTCGGGTATAGCCACAAAGGGGAAGGTCGAATCTCACAGAGTTCTCCCAAGGGCAGCATGCAGGGAACATCTTATCTACATAATCCCTGACAGGCTAAGAGGAACTCAAAAATCCCTCAAAACTAACATGTAGCTTTAAAACATACTAGAGAGTAACTGTGAGAAATCAGTTCAATACAATGTGAACTCATGCAACATCAAGTTATAAAAACAAATTAAAGCAGGAATAATTCAGGTCAGACTTACCCTTCTTCTTTTGCAGTTTTGTCACATTCAATATCAAACTGCCATCTTTCCAGGACCTCACCACTTTCAATATTTGAGATGACCACCACCAGTTTCTGAACTGAGCACTTGTAAAGCCACTCTGCAACACACAAGGCAGCTCTTACACTCTCACATGACAGAGACTCTCTTCTGAAGACTCGCTTTTCAGCCTTAAAAAATTCTTACAGTGGTATACTAGACTTCCTCTCATACATAAGGAAAAAATTTCTCCAATAATAATTTAGGCAATTTTTTAATTCTCTACATTACTGATAGGTGGAAGCCAAAGCATTACAGAGTAGTGAACCCGTACTTTAACTGCGGTTCACAGAAAAAGCATAGGACATAGGCTTTAATCTAACCACTGTCAGTCACATCTGGTAGCTGTTCACAACAGAGAGATACTCTGAGCATAAAAAATCTGACTACTCTGGCAGGTGAGGGAAGGATATACACACACACACACACACACACACACACACACACACACATATATATGCTTAGACTAATTGAAAAGTAAATTCTTTTTAATAAAGTAAATAAATTACATAATTATGAAAAATCAAGATGCTCTATCATATAAAATCTTATGAGTTAAACTAATGAAACTGTACTTTTAAGAATCAGGAAAGCCACAACTGTGTTTTAAGCAGAGTGACCAATTAGCCTTGTGTTTCTAAACTATCATCCTTGGTAGTGAGCTGGAGGGGGTAAAACATGATCCACAGATACCAGAATTCAAAGTAGATTTTATGCAAAACACTTTGCCTTTTTGCCTGTGAATTCATAGCCAACCTGCACAAGTATTGATGGATAAGAGCAGCAAGGCATGTTTAGAAGTATGGCCTTAAGAGAGCACAGTGGCAAATGCCTTTAGTTTCAGAACTTCGGGGGTAGAGCCTGGTTGATCTTTGTGAGTTCAACTATAGCCTTGTCTCCATAGCAAGTTCAAGGACAGCCAGAGCTACCTAGAGAGACCTGTCTCCAAAGCAAAGCAAAGCAAAGCAAAACAAAACAAAAAACGGCCTTAAGGAGAGATGTCAAGCTAACCGTGTTCAGGTGGTCAACAAAAGGCCATTTTAATGCTAAAGTTAACAAAAATGCAACAAACACCATAATGAAATTACAATGAAAACAAACTAAAACACCCATACACATAAAATAAAACTCAAAGAGCAAAAAGGTAGCTGCAATACTTTTAAAATTGGTATTTTGTATGATTTCATTGGGAGCTACAAAGCAAAACACAGAAAGATGAAATCATTTCAATTGGGTAAAATTTCCAATTTGTTGCACCTGGTTAACCTACAAAACCTATTCTTAAAGCAACCTTAAGAATCCTAATATCAAGACATTCAGCCTACTTAAAAAGCAGAAGAGGTGGGAATTCCCTCAATTACGTGCTTCCTCCCAATTCAGAATCACATGTGAGAAGGCATGTTGCTTTAAGCTACTTGGGACGCTTACAAATGCAAACCCGTAAGATGTTAATCTCAAAACGTGAATACCTTTTAGCTGCTCCACCACATTATTGAGATACTTTATGAGCTCAGGGTCAGTAGTTACAAGCAAGGTGAGTCCATATTTCTGCACTCGAGTAAAGGTTTCGGACGGATAAATGCCACGCTGATACAAAATGCTGTTGATGCCAAATGCTGAAAGCGAAAGAAAGAAAGCCGTAAACGTGTATTAACGTTTTTAACTCTTCCAGAAAGCAAAGTAGGGACAAAACAACACGAAAACTTAACCCAGCAATGTCTAATTACACAGGGTCGCTAAGTGTAAATGCAGAGTATGTGGTTCAGAGGATGTCAACACAGACCCCAGCTTTCAAAGAGCGAATGAGATGATGCCCCAGGTCAGCGCTGTTTCGTTCCAGGAGGCCCAGGCCTGAGCAGAGTAGCGAAGGGTTCCCCGTTCCCGGGAGGATTCGGTGGTTCCGCCCAAACGCGCGTCCTAAGGCCCGGCCCATGCAGATATCTTTGGGGGCGGGGGCCGCGCTCAGCACTCACAGAAAAACTCGGCCACGATTTCTGCGCTCCCACGGAGGGTGATGCCTTGCTCCCGGGCGAGCTGCTGTGCCATCACTAGATCGAATGGAGGACACTGTCAACCTCACCGCAGACGGCGCCTTAATGGCTCCACCAGCTATTCCCCGCCACCCGGTTCAAAAGTAACTACGCGGCCCGCCGATTGCTCTGTGCGCAGGCGCAACGAACCCTAAGCCCCACCTACGTCGCCAGTTTCCGGCTCAAGCCCGGTCTCATAACTCCGAATCCCTTCCAAGGCCCTCCTCTTGTTTCCGTTTTTTTCCCTTAAGGCCCTCCCACATTAGAGAACCCGTTCTCTTTTCGCATTCCGCTCCATACCGCTGCTTCCGCCGTAAGCCCCGTTGCACCATGGGTGAGCTGACCCTAAGCCCCGCCCAAAGCAACTTGTATCCGGCCCTGGTTCCGCCCTCTATGGCAGACTGATTGCGCAGGCGTAGAGTGGCTAGGGCGTTTTGTTCCCGGTCCTGGTGTCTTGGAAGGTCTTTGGTGGGCGGGCCCTATGATCAGGTGGCCTAGAAGAGGCCCAGAGATTGTAGTGGGATTACTTGCCTGCGAAACGTTTGGTCTGAGCATCCCTGAAGCGAGGATAGTTTCAAGTCTGAGAAAGCCTGGTTTTTGCTTTTTTTTTTTTTTTTTTTTTTGTGGGAACGCAACTTTTCTGGAGAAATTAGATGGAAGGAACTAGGTAGGACAGAATCCTAGCGAGTAAAGGTGCTTGCCACCAAGTCTGCAACATGTCTGGAGGAGAGAGGGAACTCCTGCAAATTGTATACACACACACACACACACACACACACACAGAGTAATAATCATTTAGAAATATCTTTGTTTTTCTATTACTACATAAATTTGTTAAGTTCACAGAAGATTAAATGATAGAGCCTCTTGATTTCCTCTTTGCAATTAGCCTGATTTTACCGTTTTTAGTCATATGTTCTTTCTTTTTGAGCATTTAAAGCCTATACCAGAGTATAAAAGATTACACATGGGATTCATGCTGTAGTTTTTATACTGTACAGTGTATTGGGTCCAGGAGATGGCACATCTTCCAAGTGTCCTAAATGCTTATAATGCTGGTACGCAGACTACATTTTGAAACTAGTTGACTGTAAGAGAATCTATAATATGCAGGTTTAAGAAGTTTAGAGCCTGAACTAAGTAGAAGCCAGACAGGTTGTATAAGGGACATATCAGAGAAAGAAATTGTGACATGTGAGGAAGAATGAAATAGTAGTGTAGACAAAACTGAGGTACAAGCTCTTTCTTCCCAAACGGTGACTGGACTTATTCTAATTTATCACAGCAACATTAAAAAATCTGGAATCTTTGGTGGTTGATTTCTTTCCTTTTAACTTTTGGCCACTTGATTTAACATAACCTCCCTCTCCCTTTATCAAAAGCAATACTATAAAATACTTGAAAACGTCTCAGTTTCTCCCATTTTTTTTTTAGGGAAGGAATGTTTGAACAGGGAGGAATAGAATTGAACCTTTTTTTTCCTAAGGAGAATTCAAGCAATACACATCCAATTGTTTATTAATAAAACGATAAATATAAAGATTGTGTGATGAATAGGCATATATTTCATACTAGGGTATTGGAAACAAGTATTTTTTTCCTAAATCTAGAAGCACATGAAGTTTGAGGCTGAAGAAATCCATTAATGACTTAATTAAATAATAGAATAAAAGGTCTAGAGTGGTTACAGAGTTAGTTCAAGATCTAGTTATCTAGTTAGTGGCAGATTTATTAGATATTTTATACTGCCTAGCTTAGTTTCCTTTTATAGCATATTTGTTTGAAAAAATGCCAGTGAGCTTTCTTATTGTTGTGGGTATTTTTTGAGAAAAAGTTTGTTTGATTTGGGCTAAGAACATTTACTTATTAATTAATAATGCATATAACTTGTAGAGAAATTTGCAGTAATAAGCCTTAAAGAATTTTGTGTAGTTACGCAATTAATTCCAGTTACCAGATGGGGGCAGTGTTTAACTATACAATAAAACTTGAAAAAAATGCAAATGAAGGCTTCAGTGCAACATTGCATCAAGAAAAAAACAAAACTAGGTTAAGAGTTTCTAGGCATAGTGAATCTCAGAATGAAATGTTGAATCGTAATATACTCTGGAATTGACTTTCTTTTTAGAATTTAATATATGTGTAGCATACATATTGGAAATATATGTTAGTGCCCTAGTGAGATGGTTAAGACTCTAGGGTCAATCCTCAGCATTGAAAAAAGAAAAGAAAAAAGAAAAAGAATAAAAAGAGAAATGCTGATGGACACATGGGAAAATGGACCTTACAAAATTTGAAGAGCCATTAAAAATTAAAATGTGATGATTCTTCAAAATACTGAAAAGAGAACTACCATACTATCTAGTTTTGGCCATGTCTCAGGATACATCCAAAGGGGTTGAAATAAACAATCAAGGAGAAATCTGCATGGCCAGGTTCATCCCTGGTATTAGTCACAGTGTCTAAGATATGAAATCAGTCTAATAGTCATCAGCAGATGAGAGGAAAATGACAATGTAGTACCTGTATATTCACCATGAAGTATGACTTAGCCACAAAGAAGAATGAAGTCCTGTTACTGCAAAATGTATGGAACTGAAAGACATATTAAGTAAAATAAGGAATATATAGAAAGAGGAGTATTGCATGGTCTCTATCATATGTGTAAACTAAAAACTGTCAATTAAAAAGAATAGTGATTACCAGGGACATCACTGGTAGGTAGAGGAGCAGAAGGAAGGATGGCTGTATTTGTACAGTGTGTGCTATAAATGCATGTATAAAAATATTACACTAAAACTCATTCATTTGTACAATCATCACCTATATAGGATTAATAAATGTTATAAATAATAGAATTAAAACACTTTGTACATCATATTACACAAATATTCTGACTGAAGGATAAGGTATTAGTGGAACTCCAACTCATGTGACTTGACAACTGCAAGTAGTTCTAGCAGAAGGGAATGCAGGGGGAACATAAGAAGATGACAGACTCAGGGGCTAGGAAAGGTGTTTGGAGTGCTTGTTGGAACGGTGCGGAGCAAAGTGAGTTCTTACAGGTCATGGTGGAGACTGAGGCGTAGCTTATGGCATCCTGTTAAGTCAGGTAATCTCCAAGCCAACACAAAGGGATCAAGTTGGGTGTTTTTTAACAAATCTGTGAAAACTTTGCCTATCTCCCCAATCCACCTGTTTCATGCATCTTGCCCTTTCATTATTTTGTTTAAAAAAACATCCTTTTAGTGACTTTGCAGGAAAGGAAATGATTTGGGGTGGTATTTTCAGAAAAGATATAGAAATGAATAAAACAGGACACGGAGAAATAAAACAATAAGGGAAACTTAGAAGAATGAAGAAAGAAGAGAATACCATAAGAAGCAGATGTTCTAAGAACAGGTGAGTTAGAGTAACTGGGAAAATACTGCTTTAGTAGTTTAGGCTACAGAGGAGAGAAGGAGAAGGACAATGAAACATCAGAAAATTCGTAACAGAAAAGGGTAGTGCAAGCCAGTCCAGGTCATGAACAGGTCAAAACATTACATTTTTGATTTTTAAAAAAAGACCTTTTATTATTTTGTATGGGTGTTTTGTCTGCATGTATGCATGTGTACCACACATGTGCAATGCCTGTGAAGACTACAGTAGAGAACCAGATCTCTTAGAATTGGAGGTTGTAGTGAAAGGAAAATAGTAAGCTTTAATGTTAATTAAACATGAGTGACAAGCTTGCTAAGGAAATATTAAGTTATGTAGGACACTCAAATTTTGTTTAATCTTGAAAGTCCAAGAAGGGGTGAAAAATGAATAAAAGAGACAATTCTTGTAAATGGGTGCATTTTGAAGTTCATCTTGAATGAACTCTTAAAAGTTTTGTATAGAAATAGGTATATAATTTCACAGTGAAAATATTTGATTTCTTGTGTACATAAAAGATACTCCTCCTGTTTTATAGCGTATAAATAATCACTTTTCCTAAGCAAGACCAATTATTTGAAAACAAAGGAAGTGATAAAATAGGAGAGGCTGAGAAGATGTGTCTGCCTGGAGGATGCAGGCAATACTGTTAGGGAACATCATTCCATGGGCATCTGGGTCTTGTGTCATGGTTTAGATGGATGAGTTGAGTCTGATATGTGTGGGTGAATCACAATTAACAAAGGTCTGTGTGTGAAAGGCTATGATGGAAAGTGTAATTAGCCACAACAATGAGGCTATTTCTATGTTTGGGGAATAATGATATCTAAGTAACAATAAAAAACACTAAATGAATTCCATCATCAAGACATCTCTCTCTGTGTGTGTGTGTGTGTATGTGTGTGTGTGTCTTACAGGACCATCTTTACAGAGTGTTGTAAGTCTTGAAAAGATACGGTATGTTTGATTTATTTGATGATAGTTAACATGTATGCACCAGTTACTGAACAGAAGCCAGGTGTGTTCTGTGACACTGTAATTAGTAGTACTTTTATCAACTTCACACTTGGAGTAATGGATATTTTTATTTAAAGAAAACTAGAATTAAGAAAAGCTATGCAGGTGTTAAAAAGAAGTGTGCTTTCTCTGGGTTCTTATTTTTCTCTATAAACCATGCCACCCATAGGAAAGAACCATATCTTATCTTCCAAGTTAAGCCAGGCCCTGGATAATCAATTTCCTGAGCAGCAGGTGCCTGTCTCAGCCAATGAGAGAGGGGTTTCAAAAGGAGTTTTGTGTTGAGAACAGAGTGCATTTGCTGTGGGTGACTAGAACTCTTTTAAACCCCACCAAAAGCTTTTGCAGATCGGTCTGTGCCCACATTTTATGAACTGAAATAGGTGTGTGGAACAGACTTGATGGAGACTTTATACAGCTTTGTATACATACAAACATAACTGATTGCAGTTTGAATTTTTATATGTGTTTGAATTAAACTGATTTCAATAAACCTAAAATTAATATCTGTCATGTAGGTGTTCATTTTTTTAGATGTTTCTTAATAGCTTAATTATTAAGTTAGCATTCTTTAAACTGAACCGTGACCTGTTGAAATGATTCTGATACTTGTGTTTAGGCATCTTTACAGCCTTTCCTAATGTTGATTTCCTTTGCATTGGTTTCTGAATGCTTTTCTCCATATCTGATGCCTTTTAGTTCATATCATATGACCTGTGAATGGGTAATTTTGCAATCAAGAAGTAATTATTTTAAATTAAATTTATGTGCAATATGAATTAAATCAAAACTATTGCTTGACTTTACTAACAATATGTTGGAAATGAGTGAAGTAAATTTTCAGTAAGTACAACAACAAAAACTGTGAGAAATGTCCTAATAAATTATTTTGGAAAATCATTGCTTACAATCTGGTCATTGGAATTTATCAGTGACACCCAAAGGAAGACGTGAAATAATTTAAGAGACATTTTCTTTTATTTTAAGAGAGCAGAAGCATTTAGAAGCATCAAGTAGAAATGTGTAAAGTGGATGAGGAATATCACCCTGACTGATTTTGGATTCTCCGTGTCTACGTCACTGCATAGTTGGCTGTCTGATAGCCCAGGCTGTGGAAGGTGATATGTCCCACCGTGAAGGTTGATAAGAGATCTGAGGGAAAATGAAAAGCAGATGATGTTTAATAAGGATTTGATATTAATTACTTCTCATTCACAACTCAAATATCAGGAAGAAGGAGGATTATATTGTAATTAGAGATGTTTTGCAGCTAAATTGGTACATAGATACAAAGTGACAATGTTTATACAAGATTTTAAATTATGGACATTCTTACTAATCGAAATAACAATCAGAAGCCCAGTGACAATTTACTCTGCTTATTTTACTAGCAAGTCTTAACTCTTTTCTTTTTAAAGTGGAAATTCAACTTAGTTTCAGATTTGTTGCTCTGCTACATTTTAGATTCATAATTTAATTACTTTAATAAACAAGAGAGTTCATAGATGACTCAGCAAAATTGACACTTGGGTTTCTACAACAGCTTTTTGATTTAAATCTTAGTGATTTTCAGAATACAGATATTTGCAAAGAAAATTCTTTCTAATTGTGGAGCTCCTATAGGGGAGCTTACTCATGGCCAGTTCTTCCTTAAGCACAATCGTAATTCCCCCATTAGTGTTGTTCTTTGACAATAATTTTGTTGTAAAGTTTGGCATTTATTTTCTTCCTTTGTTGACAAATTCCTGTAAAAATTTGCAAAAGCAGAAGATAGCTGACTTGTCCTTGGCATTACTAATTTGAGCAGGATGTTGATAAGAACCATTTGATAGGAATTACAGTGTGTCAACTGTAAACCATAAGGAATGTTTTTTGCTTCCAGCATCTTAGGAGAGAACGAGAGTAAAGTAAACAACTATGGAGCCCTTGGGAACCCTTAGCCCACTTAGACGTTGGAGGCTACCAAAGACTTTGCATATGCAACTCACTGCTATCAATATTTATCATGTAAGAAATTACAACAGAAATTTTAAAATTATTTCTTATTTCACTTAAAAATAACAATGAAAAAATGTCATTGTTGTTGTTTAGTGTTAGGGATTGAATGGAGAGGTTTGCACATGCTGAACTAAATCCCAGACTTGAAAATGCATGTTGACCCAGGCTTTTATTTGTTTGTTTGTTTGTTTGTTTGTTTGTTTGTTTTTTAAACAAAAGAATCTCCACACCACATAATGATAAGAACAGTACTGTTTTACAGGTTTTTTGTTGTTTCTTTTGTTTGAGTTTTGTTTTTTGTTTTGCCTTAAATGTGCAGCTTAATAAAACACAGCTGGATCCTCCTATCTTCTTCTGCCTTGAATTTGTTCTAATATGGTATTTTGGTTCAATGAAGAAAATTTGGCTTCACATAAATATACAGTTTAAACCGTGTACTTCACTAACTTTGTCAAACCCTTGTGGGTACTCATCACCCACATCATTTATGGAGTTCAGCAAGTGAGCTCCTTGAAGGTCAGTTGTGGGACCTCCGGGCAGGGGAAACCCCACTCAGTCATGGGTTGCGGCAGCCAAGGAACACACGGAAACGTCTCGGTGTAAAATGGGAGGTGTATTAGAAACTGGTGCACCAGGGTCGATCCGCTGCCTACGCAGAGGCGAGGGGAAGCGACCCCGATGGAGGGGTAGGCAGGGTTTTTAAAAGCAGAAACCACAAAGCAGAAACTTCAAAGACAAACCATATCAATATACCCAGGAACAGGTGTATAGATGTGTTCACCCGGGCAGAACAGAGCGGAACATTCTCAGAAGGGAGGGTAAAACAATTTCCCAGGATTTATGGGTACATAGAGTTCAGATACAGTTTAACTATGAGCCCTGAGGTTTGGGGGACTCACCTGCTATTGTTAACTGGGTTAGCCAGAAGGCAAATGGAAAAATTTTTAGCCAGCTTCCTTATTCCTTCATTCCCCCCTTTTTCTTTTGGAAAGTTCTAATCTTAGAACTAAAATGTATCTCTATCATAT
>JAPYYD010006175.1:0-11391 GCA_028551405.1 Uromys caudimaculatus
TGGAGGCTGGACCACCAACCAAAGAATACACATGGAGGGACCCATGGTTCGGACCACATATGAGGCAGAGGGCCTTGTTGGCCACCGGGGGGGGGGGGCAGTAAAGGGGAATGTCAAGGTGGGAATATGGGAGTGGGCGGGTGGGTGGGTGGGAGGTGGAATTCCCTCATAGAGGTAGAGGAGGGGGAGGGGATAGAGTAGTTTCCAAAGAGGAGAACTAGAAAGGGGGAAACATTGGAAATGTAAATAAAGTATCCAAAAAAAAAAAAAAAAAAAAAAAACCCAAGCACATACAACCCAACACCTGCCAAAATGGGAACAAAGACTTGGTCCATAGTTCCAGGAAAGTCCCTGTGCTGGCTAATCTTTTGTCAACTTGACATAAACTAGAGTTATCTGAAAGAAGAGAATGTCATTTAAGAAAATGCTTCCAAAAGATCCAGGTCTGAGGAATTTTCTTAATTAGAAATGTATGGAGGCAGCCAGCCTACTGTGGGTGATATTGTCCCTAGACTGGAGGTCATGGATTCTATAAGAAAGCAAGCTGAGCAAGCCATGAAGAGCATGCCAGTAAGCAGCACCCATCCACGTTTTCTGCATCAACTCCTGGCTCCAGGTTCCTGCCCTGTTGGAGTTCCTATACTGACTTCCTTCAAATATGAATAGAAATACAAAGATATAAACCAAGTAAACCCTGTCCCCCACCCCTAATTTCCTTTTTGGTCATGCTACTTTGTAGCAGCAATAGAAACCCTAACTAAAACAGTCCCTAACTTGACTATCCTTGTGTTTTTGGTTTCTGTAGCTCTGCTTCTTGATAACTGAGGTGTGATTATCAGAATGTAGATTTTGTGCATAAAAGACAAAGGGCTATAAGCCTCAGGGCTGCCTGATTTGGGCAAGTTTCCAATGCAACCACCAGTCAGTAATAAATAATATATTATTTTTGTTTTAGGAGTGCCTATGTGGAGGCCTCGGGAGAGCTTAACTCACGACAAATGATGGATCAATAATGGAATGGGAGGGACATAAATTTGACTGAGAAATTATATATATATGTAAAACTCTGGCCTTCTACTTAAACCTTAACTTCAAATAAAGTATTCCAAAATAGATTTGGAGTAGGAGGGGAAAAAAAAAGAAAAACACTCCTCCCATACACACACCATGAAATCAAACACGGTGGTTTATAACTACAATCCTAGCAATCAAAGACACTGAGACAAGATTGCTCAAGTCCAATCTAAGTTACAGAGAGCTTGTTTATACAACAATAAAATTAAAGTTAAAGCATGAGAAAGGTTTTCTATATATATTAACAGGCACATAATGTATAGTTTCTGACTAACAGGCTTGGTGGCACACACCTGTAAGTCCAGCACTTACAAGGTTACAAGGTAAACTGTAAGATAAGTGTGAGCACAGGAGATTTGCCTTGGCAACATTCTGAGTTTTAAAAAGTTTAGTTTGTGAAAATAACTTTAAAGAGGAAGAATGTCTACCTACACAGCCATTGTTGGAATAGCTGGACCACAGACTATAAACCATTCTAATAAACCTCCTTTAAATATTTTATATAGAATGAATATATTACAATAAATTCTCTGTATATAATCTATATAAAAATGAATATTAGAATATTCATTCTATCAGTTATGTTCCTCTAGAGAACTGTGACTAATACAGTCACCTTTGACACCATCTCTGAAACCTATAACTACTTGACCCTCCACCTCTGAAGAGAGACTGTGTTCACTAAGGTTACTTAACAGGAATTCACTGACCATCTTGTGAAAACCCACACCAGAGTCTCAATTTGGGAGACCCTGATTCCAGCTGTGGCTACCACATGGGGTTTTTATATAAGAAAAATAAAGTGAATTAAGTCTTGTTTATTTTAAAGGTAACTAGGAGATACACAGGAATATATGAATCAATGAGTAGTCTAGAAATGAATCAAATAGTATTCTTGAAGCAAATCAAGTGAACACACAGGGAGAAGAAAGTTCCCCATCTTTCCCTGAGTATACAGCAGGCACATTTATTACTTAGGTTTTCTCTTGCAAATCAGTGGTTTATTACAGGGATCCATGTAAGCTGTGGGGGCTGGGGAGATGACTCAGCAGTTGACAGCACTAGCTGCTCTTCCAGAGGACCTGAGTTCAATTCCCAGCAACCACATGGTGGCTCACAACCATCTGTAATGGGATCTGATGCTCTCTTCTGAAGACAGCAACACTACACTCATGTAAACTAACTAAATATTTAAAAAGAAAAAAAAAAAAAGTAAGCTCTGTATTGCCAGACAGAAAGGGGAAGATGACAAGTTGCAGTCCAGCCTGGTTTACATAGTGAGCTTCATTTCAGGTCACAAGGACTACATAGCAAGACTCAGTCTATAGTTTTGGGTGACAACAATGGCATCTCTGGGACATCCCATTTCCTCTACAGGTTCCCAGAGCCCTAGAAATACCGACAGGTGTCAAAATTAACATCAAACACTGTCCACTCTTATCCCTGCCTACTATGCTTCTTTAAAAAGGCAAAACCAGCTAGGCTTGGTGGCACATACCTTCAATCCCAGCACTTGGGATGGGTAGGCAGATGGAGCACTTGTATGTCTGAGGCTAGCCTGGTCTATGGAGTGAGTTCCAGGACAGCCAGAGCTAAAGTGGGACCCTGTTTTTTGATTTGTTTGTTTTTAAAGGCAGCAAAAACATTTTACTTCCTCATTCCAGAGTTTGGAGTAGCAGAAGAAGAAAAATTTTAAGCTAATTCCTTGGTTTGGGAGGAAAGTTAGATTGATTGTTCCCTCCCAGAAACTCATTTTCTCATTGTGTGCTGAGTTTACTTGGTTTTCTGTCAGGGCACACAAGTGAGGCTTATGTATAAACACAGCCAACTGAAAGGCCAGTCAGAAATCTGAGGCCTAACCAGTTCCAGCTATTGACTACAGGAAGTCTCTAAGCTTCTTTCCTTTGACTATCTTTGAAAGTACCTCGAGAAGTTTGGCACCCTCTGTGAAGATTCTCTTGCATTCTGAAATACTGGTTTATAGTGAGTCAGCTGACAGGTATATCTACTTTTAAAGTTTACTACTGCTAGAAATACTTTTGTTGGTGGTGTTGCTTTGAGACAGGGTCTCACTTTGCAGCTCAGGTTGGCCTTTACTCCTGAATCTTTGCCGCATCCACATTATTACAGGTGTGACCTACAACTGCTGGCAACTTTGTGCTCTTTGAGAGCCCCTCTCACCAGAATATAGCAACTGAAATCTCCCTCATAGTAGGGATCAAACTCAGGAGCTCATACTTACTACATAAGTCCCCAGCCTCCAAACACGTTTTGAACTACTATAGGCTATATGTTCTGCCAACACTGCCATGTTTTGTGGGCACCCTTTTTTTAAAGACTTATTTTATTTATATGAATACACTGTAGCTGTCTTCAGACACACCTGAAGAGGGCATGGGATCCCATTACAGATGGTAGTGAGCCACCATGTGGTTGCTGGGAATTGAACTCAGGACCTCTAGAAAAGCAGTGAGTGCTCTTAACCGCTGAGCCATCTCTCCAGCCTGTGGGCACCCTTTTACAACATGATGCCGGACACCAGTGACTCCTTTAGGAAACTTGAGCTCTCTCCAAATTCAAATTCCCAGAAGAGCTCTTTCTTTACCCTGCTTCTGCTTCTCTTTTTCTAACTTTCAATCTTCAGTTCATCGGAATCTCCATGTACTCCCCTCCAAATCTCCAATACCTCCTCCATCCCCTTTGTTTACATTTTCCTCCCAGCTCTAACGCCCCAGGCACTTTAACTTTTGACTCTTTTGCTCACAAAGAACTTTGGCAGAAAACTAATTACCTGAAGCTATAAAAACAAAACAAAAAAGCAAATCAGAACTAGACAACATGCTATCCATCTGACAGAGTTTGAAGATATTCAGACAGCTGTTAGAGCTCCTTGGTCACTCCAAAAAAATTTAGTCTTCTTCCTTCAGTAAGACTTATGACTGGCAACACACATGACCTCAGACTCCAAACTCCTTACAGGGAAGGAATAATGCTCAGCAGAAGGGCATTTTTTAAAAAAAACTGATCAAGTAATTTGGCTTTCTCACAAATGTAGATAAAAGGCATTAAGTGTATGAACTTCTATGTGCTAGAAACAATTTAAGATTCAGCTATTCTTTTTCAAACTAGTGCGACTTGGATTACAGCACCTGGCTAAGTTTTAGATGAAACCTGTCAGATCTCCGCATCTGCATGTGTTGTATTTTCTGCCTCTGACTGGTACTTTCAAAATTAGTTTGTAAACTCTACTTGTTTTAAAGCAAAACAGACTATTTTCTCAGAAAATATAGGAAGTAACCCAAATGCTTTCCAAGTTCACGAGGCTTTCTTGGTTTAACCCAAAGCTGTAACACTGGAAGTAGGGCAGGCATGCCTTGGTAAATGGCTGTGTTGGGTTTCCTGTATAAACGGGATTCAAGTTCAAATCTCTAGCCAGTTGTGACTGTGCAGCAATCTGTTACCCAGCATACCTGCACACATGTGCACACACACTCACACATCCCATGTACCAATGGGAATGTTGGGAGAACTGTCAGCATCAAAAGTGATGCAGATCTTAGAACTTTCTTTCTACCTGGGTTTATGGGTGTGAATGGAAGTTCTCCAAAACCAGAAACATTCATCCTGAAGAAAGTACTACAGACTATTTTGCCTAGCTACAACACTATGACCATGGAGAGGTATGCGACAGCCATTGAGAGCTAACATCTTGGACCACCTTCAGTTCACTTTTGTGTTCACAATGCATTGCACACATGCCCACTTGCATGTGGAGGCCAGGTCAACCTTAGCTGTCTTTCTTCGGGTGCCACACACATTCATGAGACAGTTTCTCACTAGACTGGAGTTCATCAAGTAGGTTAGGGTAGCTGACCACCAGGCCCCTGGTACCTACCTCCTTACCTTCCCACTGCTGGGAGCACACCACCATACCCAGCTTTCTGAAAGGAGTATTAGGGTTGTGTTTGCAAGGCAAGCCCTTTCCTCAGCCATCTCCCAGCCCTTTAGACCCTTTAATATCCACTTACTACCAACCTCCACATCTGACTTAACAACCTGGTAACTAAGCAACAAGACTCTTGGAATGTGTCATTAAGCATAGTGACCTCTCATTTCTACCAACCCTAAAGTTTAAAATCCTGTGACATCTGAAACCTATTAAAGAGACTTCCCTACTAAAACTATGTAGTCCACCTACCGAATGCCCCATCTGTGGAATCAGTAAGTGGATTGACTTAACATTTTTTTGTTGTTGTTCAGTGACTATAAAAGGTCATATAACTTCTTTCTTCCACAGTGGAAAAAGTCCTTTGAGTAACTTGAATTCATATTCATGAGCCATGGTCATTCGTACTTTGCTCAGAATAAACCATATTCTCATCTCCTTTAAAGAATAGTTACCTAACATGCTACCTCTAAATATTTTAAAATTTAAACTAGACATTCAACTTAAAAACAGATGTATAATGTAAAAATTCAGTATTGATTTCTTCAGTACTCAAAATCTATTAAATGTCTGCCTATGCACGCAGACATCCAAACCAAACTACTAAAGATGTTAATGAAAAAAGGCATTATAGAAAATGAAATGTGGCAGAAGTCCTTCTCTTACCAGTAATTTTTTAGATGAAAAAAAGAATTTAACTCCCTAATTTGAAAAAGTAGATAGAGACTGGGGAAACAAACATAATGAAAAAAAGGGTTGGTGCAGAGACATATAAACTAAGAGCTAGGATATTTCTAGCAACTTCAGATAAACATGTGAGCAAAACTCTATACATTACATGACACAAGGAACAACAGTATTAGGTGGAGTCAATCCATCAAAAGGATGGATCACATGAAGCAAGAACTGCTAGAATTGAAGGGGAAATGGTGCACAACTGCAGATGAAGCTTTCAAAAGACTTCAGTGTCCTACCGATTGAAGATGAATAGGGAAACAGGGTCACAGAGGCAGTCAGGAGGAGCTCTGAAGCTTGCTGGCCAGCCAGTATTGCTGGATTAGTGAGCTCCAGGTGCAGTGAGACAGAGATCAATAAAGGAAAATACCCAACACTGACTTTTCCATGTGTGAGCGCGCATGTGCGTAAGCGCACACACACACAAGAACACGTCACATACAAACACATATACATACACATAAATAATACAAACACATTCACAAGAACAAATAGCAAATTAAACCAAGGACAAAGATATAAGATAATAAATGAAAAATTAACACAATAGAAAATGCAAAGGCTCTTGGTACCAAAACAGATGACCTGAATATAATTCCAGAATCTACATGCTGGAGAGAACTGACTTCCACAAGCTATCCATATGTAAAATGTTGCATGCACATCTGTGTGCACACACATATGCAATAAATAAATTTACAAGTTGTTTACAACCTTTTAATATAAATATCCACAAGAAATTGAAGCAAAGGAAGTGACTCATTTATGTAATCTCAACACTCAGGAGGGAGGCTGAGGCTGGATAGCCTCAAGTTTGAGATTAGGCTAGGCTACAGAGTGAGTTCCAGGTTAGCTCTGTGGAGTTTGTGTAAAAAACAAACAAAAAAGACAGAAAAAAATAAATTGAATCACTAACCAAAAGCCTTCACCAAAAGAAAAGTCCAGAATCAGACAGCTTCGCAATGAATTCTATTAATATTTAAAGGCCAAACCTTCTCTGTCTTCCAAATGCTAGAAGAGTAAAGAGTAGCTGCATTACGAAGCTAATATTACCTGGTAATAGAAATGTAGTTAAGTATACTACAGGCTGGTACGATGGCTCAGCAGACAAAGGTGCAAAGCTGGTGGAGTTCAATCCCTCGGAGCAACACGGTGGAAGAAGAAAACTGACTCCGGCAAGTTGTCATCTAAGCTCCATACAAGTATCTTGGCATGGACCCCCCCCCCCCCCCAAATGTCATGAAATGTTTTTTAAAATACCACAAATATTTCTTATGAACACTTCTGTAGAAATCTCCAACACTAATAAGCAAATTCACGGCATCAATTACATGCCCTACATGGCATTTTTCTAAGATTAGAATTGTTGAAACATATGTAGAGGAATCCAATGTAATACACATTAACATAGTGAAAGAAAATACCACACTTGCCTCAACTAACACAGAAAGCTAGCTGATAAAGTATCACAAGGCTCAATGATTTAAAATCAAACCCCAGCAGCTGGAGATGGCTCAGTGGTTAAAATTGGCTGTTCTTGCTGACGACCTCAGGTTCAGTTACTAGCAACCACATGGTGGCTCACAACTGTCTGTAACTCCAGTTCCAGGGGATCCAATGTCCTTCCTTGGCCTCTATAGGTAATATAAATGCACATGCAGCACATGTATATACATGCCAGTGAACACAAAAATCAAACTCTCCAAACTAGGCATGAAAAGAAACTTCCCATTCTCATAAAGGGTATTTATCAAACTCCCAAAAATTCAGAGTTGTATTAGACGCTCCAGTACACACGAGAAAAAAGGTACCTAAACTAGATGGTTAAGATGCTACAAATAAAACCCACCAAAATAGATAAGCACCAACAAATCAATGCAAAATTGAGGATACAAAACTATCAAGTAAAAAATCAGTTGCAGAATCAGCAGTTCTCAACCTGTCACATTACCAAGCATCCTGTATCAGATATTTAAATTACAATTCATAATGGTAACAGATTAGTTATGAAGTAGCAATGAAAATAATTTTGTGGTTAGGGGTCACTACAACATGAGAACTGTATTAACTGGTTCCAGTAGTAGGACGTTTGAGAGCCACTGGTGGTATACGATTATATAGACTGGAAATACATGTGTAAATAAGTTCAGAAGACAATTTAATAAGAGCATAGAGTATTATATTTAGGTATGTTTAGGGACTAATACAAAACTTTACATAAAATGTGCAAATCTAACTGAAATTTTGAAAGACCTAAAATATATACATCTTGTAGTCATTAGACTTAAATGGAAAAGCTCCTGTTAAAAGTTTACACAGAACTCTAAAAAAAGAAAAGTTGGAACTCACACATCCTGACTTTAAAATGTTTTACAGAGCTACAGTTAATCAAACAGTGTAGTACTAGCATGATGATTCGACATATAGTTTCAGTTGGATGTACTGGTGCACAACGTTAATCCCAGCACTTGGGAGGCAGAGGCAGGCCACATAGGGCTGCTTAGTGAGACTCAAAAAACAAAAACAAAACTAAACAAAGCCAACCAAACCAAACCAAAAACTGAACATTAAAAATAAGCTGGGTGGTTGTAGCACACATCTTGAAATCCAGAATTCTGGAGGCATGTGGATCTCTTGAGTTCAAGGGCAGTCTGGTCTACAGAGGAGTTCCAGGACAGCCAGGGCTACACAGAGAAACCCTGTCTCGGGTAAAAGAAGTGGCAATGCCATTTAATATGGGAAACTATCTCTTTAACAAAGCGGTGGGACAACTTAATATCCCTAGACAAAAGAATAAAGAACATTGTCTCATACCACACAGAAAATTTAACACAAAAGACAACAAAACAAGATTAAACTCTTAGAGTAAGTAAATCTAAAACCTAAATGAATGAGGATTTGCCAGGAATTTCTTCAAAATACCAAAAGTACAAGCAACAAAAGAAAACAAAAGTTGATTAACTATACTTCCTTAAATCCTTCTGCACTGGTAGGGTGGCTTAGCAGGTTAAAGGCACTTGCCAAGCCTGACTGACTACCGAGTTCAATCCTTGGGATCTCCAAGGTGAAAGGAGAGAACAAGTTGTTCTCTGACTTCCACTTGTGTGCAATGGCACATGTGTGTGCACAAATAAATATGATAAAAAATGAAATGCTTTTGGGTAAAGTATAAATGGGAAAGACAACTTTTAACTGGATAATTAGCAGACTATTCTGTTTGATAAGACTCGGCATCTGCATATGAAGAACATATTCAGTAACAAAAGACAAGGAATCCTACATGAAAATGGCCAGTGTGGAGATATCAAGGAGAAAAGCTACAAATAAATGGCAAACTAGCAGATGAGATGCAAAATAGTTATTAAGGAAGTAAGATCCCAAACTGTCACGAACCTACTTCATACCCATTAGAACAGCCATAACAAAACAGTATAAAATACCATACATTGATGAGAATGCATGAAAAGCAGAACTCTTAGATGCCACTGGCAGCAATGCAGTTTGAAGATTCCTTGGTAAGTTTAGCACAGAATCACCATGTAACTCAGCAGTTTCATTCTGTTTATATATACTCAAAAGATTTTGAAACAAGAAAAAGCGAAAACCCGTATGCTTAATGACTACTTAGGGTAAACACATAATTCAATTATAAAAAATGAGGACCTGACATGTATATGAATGAACCTTAAATACATCACGCTAAAGAAAGAAATCCAACATGTCATGATTCCAGTGATGTGAAATATCTAGGATAGGCAAATCCAGGTCAGTGGTTTCCAGGGGCTGGGGAGGGCAGCAACAAGAAATAACTGCTCAATAATAGGTGCTGGAAATGTTCTGAAACTACAAAACCTTAACCGCACAACACTGTGAACATACTGAATGTCTCAATTGGATATTTTTACATGGTTAGGATGGTAACTTTTATGTGTATTTTACCACAATAGAAAATTAAAAATGGAAAGAGATGTTATAATAGGAATTAGAGGGTGACAAGATGAGTTTGTAGCTTGTAAAACTACTAGGTTCTAATGTGTCCAATAGTATACTCTCTTATATTCTATAGCAAATAAGAATGTCTTATAAAATAAATTGAGTCTTTTACTGTGCTAGACAATACTTTTAAATATTAACTATAAAAGTGTATAAGGTGTCCATTCAAAAGGATACTTTATTCTAATAGCAGGAAGAAAAAAATAATTGAACAAGTATATGATTTGAACCAGATCACTATGTCAATGTAAAACAGGAGCATTGGGTTTTATTGACTGTTTCTCAGATACAGTCTCATTATGCAGCCCTGGCTGGCCTGGAACTGACAGATCCATCCACCTTTCTCTGCCTTCCAAGGACTGAGATTAGTGGCATGAGCCACATCTTGCTTGATCTAAAGCAAGATTTCTGTAAGCAACTGACAAAAAGAAAAAAAAACCTTAGTGAAGCATTAGAAAAGGACACCTTAAAAAGTGCAGTTATATAAAGTCCTAGTATCCTTGGGTCTTTCTTCTTAATGAACTGTTTTGGCAATTTTATGTGAATGAAAAAATGAAACATAACTTTTTGTCATGTGTAACATTAGAGTGGTCATTAAAACAGACAAAAATCATATAATTAAAGATGTGTGAGACAAGACATGGTGGTACACAGCTATAATCTGGAAAAATTATATGAAATAGCTGCTCAGAAAGAACTGCGAAGTTAACTCTAAATACTATACATACTCAAACAGTGTTAAGTACACAGCCCTTTGAGCTCAAGGTAGGAAGACCACAAATTTATGGACAACTTGGGCTACACAGCAAGACTCTGTCCCAAAGACAAAACAGATTTATAGATATTAGAACATAAACTTGTCAATCCTTAGATATTGATGGCTACATAGAATAAAGTGATTTCCTCTCCTGTACACACACACACACACACACACACACACACACACACACACACACACACACACACACACACAGTAGCAAAGATGTCAAGTATATGGCAAAAAGTCACCATTCAGCAGACTCAGGAACTGAATTAGGAAAACATTGAGTAACATCTGTGACAGGCTTTTGTTCAGAACAGAACTAACAGAATATCGAGCACTACAATACAACAAGCATAATGCCTTCTTTTTCTTCCAACTTCAATCTAAACTACTTCTATACTGACATGAAATTGCTGAGTTTGAAAGTTTGACTGAAAAATATTCCACTTGCCCTTGATTTTTCTAAAGTAGAAATAACTGTCTACTTTGAGAATACTGGAAAATTCACTATCTTTTTACCATAACCTTCTCCACAGTATCTCAAAACTACCAGCAAAATACAAAGCGAAAGTATAAAAATAATCAAATATGAATCTCAAATGTGAATTAAGGAAGCCATTAGGAAGATTTTATGTATTCTACTTTTATAATTTGTTCACAGCATTTGGAGTTTAAATATCTTCCCCCGGAAACATTTTTTAAAATAAAAGTTTTATTGGAGAAAAATAGAACCACCACACATACACAGGGAAAAGAGCACAAAAATTCAACCGATACAGAACAACTGAAATTCATAATAACCCAATGTAGTTTGTCATTATTTTTCAGTTTCATAAACAGTTTCCCTTAGTAGTCTGGCTAGTTTTTCAACTGAAACACC
>JAPYYD010006176.1:0-11391 GCA_028551405.1 Uromys caudimaculatus
AGGAGATAGGTGGCTTCCAAAGAGGAGACCGAGAAAGGGGCAAACATTGGAAATGTAAATAAAGTATCCAAAAAAAAAAAAAAGAAAGAAAAAGAAAGAAAGAAAGTGCTAGAAATATAGCCACACACAAACTACAACAACAACAAAACAACTTGACAGGCTCTTATTTTTTCCTGTCATTTCTGTACAAATGTGTGGTTTGTGTTGATTCAGACATTCGTCTGACACCCTAGAGTTTATGTCTTTATATGTATAACTTTTTCAACTATACATATGAAAGGTACCTTAAAGAGTTAGTGTGAAGCACAATCTGCAGAAATATTATGGACATAAACCAGTGACCTGGTTCAAAAGCAGACTGTCCCTGCCATGAGCTTTTCTCTGCCTGCCTTGTCTATCTGTCCTCCAGTGCTATCAGACCAAGCAGAATGTCTATGTCCCTGAATTATTTATGCTCGAATTTTTGCCTGGGTTTGTTTTTATTGTTTTGGTTTGCTTTCTTTTTCTAAAATAACAGTAAAATCATTGTATTGCAATGGACTTACAAATAAAAACATTACACAGCTAGATTTTTGTAGTCACTCGGACACCTGCTTGCCCAGTCCCAAACTATTCATCTCTCTGAGCTTCTTTCTAGTTCAATTGGCCATCGTGAAGCCCTGGGGGTTCACTTAGAGGCTTATTTATTAAATGTAAGTACTCTGTAGCTGTCTTCAGACACCTCAGACCAGGGCGTCAGATCTCATTAGGAATGGTTGTATGTGAGACACCATGTGTTTGCTGGGATTTGAACTTGAGACCTTTGGAAGAGCACTCTGCGCTTTTAACCGCTGAACCATCTCTCTAGCCCTTATTAATCCTATTTTTACATAGTTATCCACCACAAAAAGAAAGGGAGAAAGTTGACACAAGAACAAGAATTAGCTTTATCCGCTTTCATGGACTTTCTGAATGCTGTCTTGCTGTATACAGTCCTCTAACGCTTGTTTTTTTACCTGCAGTTGTATTTCCACGGCCTCACATGTTGCTATATTTAGCTACAATTCGATCATTTTGCTGATGTACAATATTCCACCACTAGTATACTCATCCTCCTTACAGATACCTAGTTGTTAAGTTTTCTGTTTTTGTTTTTTAGTTTTGTTTTGATGAACAATCTCATGAATTTATGTGTGTATTACCTCATGCTGTGCAAGTGTCAGTCTCTCCAGGGTATAGACATGGGGGTGAAGTAGCTAGACACTAGGGAATGAAAATGTTCAACATTATAATTCATAATTCAAATGTTTTTGCAAATGTTACTTCTATTTATAGCCCTACCAACAGTGTGACTAAAGCTCCTCAATGCAAGGGGCCATGCGCATTCTGTCATAAAAGTGGTTTTCAGTAAATAGCTGACATGGTTTTAAGAGTTAAGCCATATAAATCTTCAGCACATCCTCTAAAACATTCCCAGATGCAAAATTTGATAATAAATCTTAGTTTTAAATAGTGTTAAGGGGGAAATGAATGTTTTCATTGTACCACTAAGAAAAGAAATTCATCATTTTAAGTAAACGTTATAGTATATCAATTTGGGCTTATTTTAATATCCCGAATGTTCTGTCAAATGAAGAATTAATGTGAAAACACTAATGTTCGGGCACAACATAATTTTATTTTACTGTTCTCAAGAAGCGTAAGATTGTTTTCTATAACCCAAGTCTTATATTAACCACAGAAATAGATCAAGTGTACCTGTTTTCGGAATAAAACTTAAACCACTGCACCAAATCTGTTCATGTAAACCACTTTTCCTTAGAAAACATCATCCAATTTTTCTAACCTTCTCTCTAATAGTCTTCTAAAACGTTGCTAAATACTGATGTTAATTTGAAAAACAAACTGTTGGGGAGTCTAGCAGAAAGAGAAGAAAATACCTCTCTGGGATTATTGATACTGGAGCTGGATAGATGTCTCAGTGCAGCAGAGATCAGTGCTGCTCTTCCCTAGGCCCCCAGTTTAGTTTCTAGCACCCACATTAGGTAGCTCACAACTGCCTGTAACTTGAGCTCCAGGCTATGCTACACCCTCTGGTAACTGCAGGACCCTCATGTGTACACACATGGACACAAACACACATGCACGTCCATGGAAAACAAAACGATGGGCTTAAAATAACTGTTGCAACCCAGATGTCCCTCAGCAGAGGAATGGATACAGAAAATGTGGTACATGTACACAATGGAGTACTACTCAGCTATTAAAAACAATGACTTCATGAAATTTGCCGGCAAATGGATGAAACTTGAAAATATCATCCTGAGCGAGGTAACTCAGTCACAAAAGAACAAACATGGTATGTACTCACTGATAAGTGGATATTAGCCCAAAAGTTTGGAATACCCAAGTTTCACTTTACAGTAACCGCTGGACTGAGAGTGAGGTCCCAGATGGAGGAGTTGGAGAAGGGACTGAAGGAGCTGAGGGAGTTTGCAGTCCCATGGAGGAAGCAACAGCCTCATTGGGCCTGACCCCCCCCCCTCCTGGAGGCTGGGCCACCAACCAAAGAATACACATCTATGGATCCATTGCTTGGACCACATATATGGCAGAGGAGGGCCTTGTTGGCCATCAGGGAGAGGAGAGGCCCTTGGGCCTGAGGGTGTTAGAGGCCCCAGTAAAGGGGAATGCCAAGGTGGGAATACAGGAGTGGGTGGGCAGGTGGGTGGGAGGTGGAATACCCTCACTGAGGCGGGGAAGGGGAAGGGATAGGGGGTTTCCAAAGAGGAGACCTGGAAAGGGGAAAACATTGGAAATGTAAATAAAGTATCAAAAATAAAAAAAATTTTAAAAAAAGCATCAAAAAAAAAAACTGTTGCTATTTGGCTGGAGAGTTGGATCAAAAGTAGAGAGAGCACTTGCGTAGATGCACGAAGCCCACTCACATGCATCTTAATTAGGTTAAAGAGAGACTGTGACCACAGCAACTCTTATAAAGGAAAGCATTTAACTGGAGCTGGCTTAAAGTTCAGAGGTTTAGTCTGTTTTTGTCATGGTGGGAAGCATGGTGGCATACAGGCAGACATGGTGCTAGATAGGGACCTAGATTTACAGACAGCAGGAAGAGACAATAAGCCTCTAGACCTGAATTGAGTTTCTGAGACTGAGAGTTTCCCCATCCCCACTGCCCACCCCCTAGGTGACACAGTTCCTCTAACAAAGCCACACCTACTCAATCAAACAAGGCCACACCTCCTAATGATACCACTCCCTACGGGCATATGGGGGCCATTTTTATTCAAACCACCACTGTACAAAATTGTTATTGTTTACCTTAGGAGATAATTCAGTGGGTAAAGGCACTTGCCACTCAGCCTGAATTTGATCCCCAGGACTCACATGGTGCAAGAAGAGAACTGACTCCTGAAAGTAAGTCGTCCTTTGACCTTCACACAGCGCTCTCTCTCTCTCTCTCTCTCTCTCTCTCTCTCTCTCTCTCTCTCTCTCTCTCTCTCACACACACACACACACACACACACACACACACACACATACACACCATATATTTTTAAAGAGTAAAAATATGCAAAAAAATATATTAACTTGCTTAGGCCAAATGAAAGTTAAATTAACGAATATTTGGAGGAACATACAAAAAATTTTTCAGAAATTAATTCTACATGGATATCTACTTGTATCATAATAAAATAGAGTATCATTAATACTCCCCTTTGGGGAGAGGTGCACCCAGCAATATTCCATTCATATACCCAATTCTTGTGATGGCCTCTCTACATAGTCTGAGAATAACTGGATTGCCTTAAGGCTTCCTGTGTTCTGCAGGTAGTTTCTATTGAAAACATATGTTTTATGATGGGGGCACCTGACTAATTTAAATATAAGATGTTTTTCTCTTGTGTGTGTGTGTGTGTGTGTGTGTGTGTGTGTGTGTGTGTGTGTGTGTCCCAGCTTGATGCTGGGAGTATTCAGTTACTCTCCACTTTAGTCACTGAGACCAAGTTTGATTGAACACAAAGCTCCCTGATACACCTAGTGTGGCAGCCAGTTTGATACTCTGTCTCTAGCTTGTGAGCACTAGAATTATAGGAAGGCCGTCACACCCACTTGGATTTTGGTGGACCTGAGGATCCAAACTTCAGTTCTTAAGACTTTCTGCTTGCATAGTAAGTGCTTTAACTGCTGAGCCATCTCTCCATCCCCTAAACAGATTATTTGGTGCATAGATGTTAAGAATTACAATGTCCTCTTGGCAGACTTTTCCTTTGATCAGTATGTAGTGTCCTTTCCTATCTCTTCTGATTAGCTGTGGTTTGAAGTCTGTTTGCTCAGATAGTGAAATGGCCACACCAGCTTGCTTCTTAGCTTTTTTTTCCCATTTGCTTGGAATATTTTTTCTATCCTTTTACCTTGAGGTGATTTCTATCCTTGATGTTAAGTTTTTCTTGGATGGGGCAGAAGAATGTTTTCACATGCATTCTGTTGGTCTATCTCTTTATCAGGGAATTGAGACAATGGAGATGTCAGGAACAAATGGTTGTTGTTGCTGTGGTGGTGGTGGTGGTGGTGGTGGTGGTGGTGGTGGTGGTGGTGGTGGTGGAGTGTGTGTGTGTGTGTGTGTGTGTGTGTGTGTGTGCCCTCGCGCGCATGTGTTGAGTGTGTTTAACCACTTAGGTTGAAAGCTTCTGTGGTTCTGGATTTATGGACAGATATTGCTTGATTTGGGTTCTATCATAGAATGCCTTATTTTCTCCATCTATTGTGGATATAATAGTCTGGGCTGGCATCTGTGGCCTCTCAGAGTCTGCAGCACATCTGTCCAGGCCCTTCTGGCTTTTAGAGTCTCCACTACAAAGTCAGGTGTAATTCTAATAGGTCTGCCCCTATATGTTACTTGGTCTTTTTAACTTGCAGTTTTTAATATTTTTATTTGTTCAGTATGTTTAGCATTTTTATTTTTACATGGTAAGGGGACTTTCTTTTCTGGCCCAGTCTATTTGGTGTTCTGTAGGCTTGGTGCATCTTGATGGGCATCTCCTTTCTTAGATTAGGAGGTTCATGTTCTATGATTTTATTTAAAATATCTTCTGTGCCTTCAGACCTTTGTGTGTTTTTTCCCTTTCTTCTATTCTTATTATTCTTAGATTTGGTCTTGTTATAGTATCCCAGATTTTCTAGATGTGTTATGCCTGGATATTTTTAGATTTAACATTTTCTTTGACCAGTTATCCATTTCTTCTATTTTGTCTTCAATGCCTGAGATTCTCTCTTCCATATTTTGTATTCTGTAGGTGAGGCTTGTCTCTGTGGTTCCTGTTCAAATTCCTAAATGTCTTTCATGTCCATATGTCCCTCAATTTGAGTTTTCTTTATTGATTCTATTTCTACATTCAGGTCTTGAACTGTTTGATTCATTTCCTTCCACTGTTCTTTGAGTTTTTCTCGATTTCTTTAAGGGACTTATTAATTTCCTCTTTAAGGGCCTCTATCATATCCGTAAAGATGGTTTTAAGGTCTTTTTCTTATGCTTCAGCTATGTTGCAATGCTCAGGGCCTGCTATAGTAGGGTTTCTGAGCTCTTATGGAGACATATTGTACAGGCTTTTGTTGATTTTGTTTTTATGCTGGTGTCTAGACATCTGAGTGTGGGAAGATTGTAATTCTAGGTGCTGATATCTGGTCTTGTCTTTGCTGGGTAGATGTTTTGTGCTTTGATTTCTGTTTCCTCTCTGGTTCTTAGGAGAGTGTGATGGCTATGTGTTGCCTGGTAGAAGATCCCTGATAGCGCCAGGCGGTGGTGGCGCACGCCTTTAATCCCAGCACTCGGGAGGCAGAGGCAGGTGGATTTCTAAGTTCGAGGCCAGCCTGGTCTATAGAATGAGTTCCAGGACAGCCAGGGCTACACAGAGAAACCCTGTCTCGAAAAAACAAAAACAAAAACAAACAAAAACAAACAAAGATCCCTGATAGGTATGGCCCCTGGGGTTTCCAGATGAAGTGTTTCTAGATATTGGGAGCTGACACACAGGAATGGGGATTGGCTGGAGGCCACACTGAGGTGGTCTACAAGAGGGAAGAGAGCAGGATGCCCAGCCAGGATCTGCTTAGTCCCCTAGAATGGGGACAGAGAATTAGGAGAGACTGCAGCAGGTGGTCTGCTACAGAGCTGGAAGAACTGGACTTGGAGGGTCGGAGGGAAAGGTGACAGTCTGCAGTTAGCCCAGCTGCTTCCCTGGTCAGAGTGGCCCAGGGTTCCCAGGAAACGCCCACTGGATTTGGGGGCTGGGATAAAGTAATGAGCCAGGGGAGAAAAGCTTGGAAGGAAAGATCTGTGTGGTAGACTGGAGCTGGTGGCAAAGAGGGAGGAGAAGTCACAGCAGGTGGTCTGCCACAGGGGTAGGGATGAGATTGGGAGCTGGATTTGGAGGAAAAGAGGGAGAAGTCAAGACCTGCAACCAGAATACCTGCTTCACTGATCCAAGTGAATACTAGAATGTCTAAGATTCCCAATAACACTCATTACTCAGTGTTAAACTCAGGAATGTTTGGAATAATGAGCCATCATTACTAATGTCAATCACCTACTTCTAGCTACCTGAAAACCCTATCTTATTTTTTTCTTTGTTACACAGACCTTCTAATATATTCAGCCAGTGAGCTTATCTCAAGCTTCATGTCTGCACATTAAGTTGGGAGTTCCTCAGTAACCATCCTTATGGTATTTTCACCAAGCACACATAAATATATTCAAGAATATACGTACTACTAAAATAGTCAATTTAGGAAATGATGTTTTGAGCATGTTGTTTTTAATACAGTCTACTTAATTGTAAGTGTATATAATTTAACCTCCCTGTGGGGGGTGTGTGTGTGTGTGTGTGTGTGTGTGTGTGTGTGTGTGTGTATGTGTGTGTGTGTGTGTGTATATATATGTGTATATATATGTTGGTGTGTTGACTAGTTTTGTGAACTTGACACAAACTAGAGTCATCAGAGAAGAGGGAGCTAATACCTCTAAAAGATTTGGCTGTAGGCATTTTCTTAATTAGTGATTGATGGAGGAAGGCCCAGCCTATTGTGGGTAGGGCCATCCCTGGACTGGTGGTCCTAGATTGTTTAAGAAGCAGACTGAGTAAACCATGGAAAGCAAACCAGTAAGAAGCACTCCTCCATGGCCGCTGCCTCAGCTCCTGCCTCCAGGTTCCTGCCTTGCTAGAGTTCCTGCCCTCACTGCTTTTGATGATGAACTGTTATAGGGAAGGGTGAGTAAAGTCAAGTTTCCTTCCCGAGTTGCTTTGATCATGGCATTTCATCACAGCAGTGGGAACCCTACGTTAGCTGAGTATCGTCTACTCTTACTTCCCATTTTTTGACAGTGCTGACAGCAATGGCGGGCAAGGTCCACCATGGCCCAAAGCAGAGTTTTGTGGAGAAGGAGATATCTGTTTCTCACACAGAAAAGCTCAGGGGCTTCTGTGAAATCCATTAGCCCTCTTTTGGAGTCAGGTGACCATTCAGACATGAAACCCTAGCCACCTCAACTAGTTTCCCTGTATTGACCAGTGGCTTTTTAATGGTGTGAACACCCCCTCCCCTCACCTCCAGGCTTAAGACCTATGCCCTCTAGTTGGGAACCCCAATCATTTGACTCTGCCAGATCACCCAGCTCTTCTCTCAGCTGCCCTGCTCCCAGTGTGCTTGTTTATTTCAGCTCTCAGCCTTGGTCCCTATGTGTGTGTGTGTGTGGTGGTGGTGGTGGTGGTGGTGGTGATGGTGTGTGTGTGTGTGTGTGTGTGTGTGTGTGTGTGTGTGTGTGTGTGTGTTTAGGGAGAGACCCCTGCCATGTAAATGGAATGCACATGAGGAGGGAGAAATAGTCTCCCTCCACTCCCTCCCCTGCCTGCTGTAAGCAGCCTGTTGCACCCAAGGGAATGGAAAGCTCTCTCATAGTTTATGGCTCCTTTTCAACCAATGATCTATATATTTGAAAAACTCAAAACCTACTATTCTCTGAAAAGAGTAGAAAACCTGCTCCCAGCCTAACAGGGGAATCTCTACTAAACAATGCAGCTGAAAGGAAAACCAGATATGTGGGAGCAACAGTAGTTACTTTAACTGAAACGATTTGGATACAAGACTTAGGGCCAGCTAACTCAGCCTGGATAGCAGAACTGACCCATCTGACCCAAGCTCTCAGATGGGGAAAACGAAAGTCTATCCCATATCTACGCTTTTGCTAGCATGCATGTCCATGGTGTGATCTATAGAGAAAGAGGGCTTCTCACTGCTGGGGAAGAGAACATTAAAAACAAAGAGGAAATCTTGGCCCTCCTGGAGACTGTTTGGCTTCCCCTACAAGTTGCTATCCTCCACTGCTGAGGATATCAGAAAGATGACTCCTGAGAGGCAAGAGCTAATCAGCTGTTGACCTGGCCATCCAACAATATCAACCATATTGATATTCTGGTGACACCCCCTGACCCAGAGAGACTCTATGGTACAACCAAGAGGAAATAAGGGATGCAGAAAAGAAAAAATGGACAGTTTGAGCCCACAGATTGATGGAGAACACTAAAGGGAAAGATCATTCCCCCAGAAACAATTGACGGGACTCTGGTAACTGACCTCCAACAGGATACTCATCAGGGCCCACAAAACTTTCTGAGTTGCTCAGATCACGATATGTTATAGCTACACTGGACAGCCTGGTGCTAGATGTCTCAACCAATGCCAGGTCAGTGATCAAGTGACTCCAAACCAGAGAGTCCTTACCAGGAAAGAGACCAAATGAGAGACCAGCATCCCAGAGAACACAGAGAAACTGACTTCACGAAGATCCATCCTGCCAAAGAAGTATATAAGTATTGGCCAGTTTTTATAAATACCCTTTCCCAGTGGGTAGAACTGTTCCCAACCTATTTTGAAACTGCTCAAATAATAGCTGAAAAGGTCCTCCAAGAACCGCCCCTCCCAAATTGGCCTCCCCCCTAGCAAAGGGGTCTGACAATGACTGAGCATTCATAGCCAAAACCTCTCAATTAATAGCTAAAACTTCAGACATAGATTGAATTTTTCATTGTGCATATAGACTATAAAATTCTGGACAGGTGTCATAGTTAGTGTTCCATTGCTGTGAAGAGACACCATGACCAAGGTAACTCTTATAAAAGAAAGTATTTAATTGGAGCTGGCTTACAGTTTCAGAGGCTTAGTCCATTATTATTGTGGAAGGAAGCATGGCAGTGTCCAGGCATAGTGCTGGAGAAGAAACTGAGAGTTCTACCATGTCCTGCAGGGGGCAGAGCTTGAGCATAGGACCTCAAAGCCCACCCCCACAGTGACACATTTCCTCCAACAAGGCCACACTTATTCCAACAAGGCCACATCTCCTAATAATAGCACTTGCCATGGGCCAAGAATATTCAAACCACCATACCAGATAGAAAGATACACAGGACAAAACAACAAAACTCTCATTAGAATCCAGTGAAGGGTGGATTGACCTCCTTCCTTTGATTTGCTTTGGGCTCCCTGCATCCCACATGGAGAGGGATTTACCTCAGTGAGATTATGCTTGGAAGATCTCCCCCCTGCCTCCCCAGTTTAGAGACCAGCAGTTGGAACCATTTCCTTCTCAAGTCCTCACAGGCCCTGCAATAACCCCAGAGGACTGCTCATCAGATAGTTCAGTTTGAGAGGCTGTATCCTTGCTTGCATCTGAGCCTGCCCACAAGTTCCAGCCTAGAGACCTTATATGGGTAAATAGAATCCTACCCAAAACAACAAAGACGGTCACCAGTATCTCCAATGTCACCCTGGGGACCCACCACACTCAGCTAAAACCAGAACCAGGGAGTTTTTAACCCACCTATCCACTGAGACCCAACTGACCTTTCAAGTAGAATTTTGTAAATTATTGCATCCAGAAACTACTGGGGAATGGTTAGCTTGCTCCTGCCTGCCCTTATAGTTGTGTGTACACTGGTGAAGAGAAGGGGGCTCTAATGTATTCAGAGCTATACCTGCCCAGATAACAGTCTCCCATGCTTCCATTGTGCTTAATGGGATTATGAAACCTATGCAGGTACTTTGCAACCCCATGCCCATGTAAGTTATGGCCTGGCAGGATGCCAAAACTCATTACTGAAAAAAATGGTAGAACTTGAGAAGTTGAGTTATACCTAAATGGTCCAGATCCCAGCAGCAAATTCACTATTCAAAATAAACCTGCACCTAGAGTCCTCTGGCTCAGTAGTCCAAACCAACCAAACCAAGATAGTCCAACTATCTTGGAATACCTGGAATATGGGCTCCTTAAGACAACAAGCTGCAAACCTTCTATTTTTCCAGCAATTCCTTTTGTAACCTCAAAGATAAAGGTCCAGAAGGCAGTGGAAGCAGTCCCTCCATGTTCAGGAAGCAAAAAAATAGTTTATCAGTTCCTTAACCATTTTTAACCAGATATAAGTTAAAACTGTTGGCTGTGCATGAAACAGCCTCCATAAGCTCCACTTCCAACCCTAATAGCTGTAAATGAGGCTCACCTAAGCTCACTCTGAGGGACCAACTCCAGGAAAAAGTACCTATTTAATGTCACCAAGATACCCCTAAATATCTCCCCGTATGCAGATTCCTACAGCCATACACAGGAGGTCAATTCCGGGAATGGTCATTAAATTATTTCCAGGCTCCAAAGACTATCTGGCTTGCTTGTGTTAATGGCTTAACCAAGTGTGTGTCTTCTGACTTGCTTGTCCTGAAGAAGAGCCCACTCATTTACATTCTCACACATGTAATACCACAGGGGTTCAACTTTAATGGAAAGGAGGGCAGGACCACCTAAATCTAGAGTCTGATATTCCCTGTGCATGATGAGCCATCCCCATTCTCATTTCCTTATTCATGGGGGCAGATATCATGGGTTCTGCTGCAGTTGGAACTTCAGCCTCCACAATGGGAGATTAAAAACTTTAAGTCACACAATGTTCAAGTAGACATAGAGCTGCTGTCTTAGGGTTTTATTGCCGTGAAGAGACACCATGACCATGGCAACTCTTAGAAAGAACAACATTTAATTGGAGCTGGCTTAAAGTTTAGAGGTTAAGTTCATTATCATCATGGCAGGAAGCATGGCAGTTTGTAGGCAGACATGGTGCTGGAGAAGGAGCTGAGAGTTCTGTATCTTTTTTTCTTTTTTTTTTTAATTAATTAATTAATTTATTTTTGATACTTTATTTACATTTCCAATGTTTCCCCTTTTCTGGGTCTCCTCTTTGGAAACCCCCTATACCCTCCCCCTCCCCGCCTCTGTGAGGGAATTCCTCCTCCCACCTACCCGCCCACCCATCCCCATATTCCCACCTTGACATTCCCCTTTACTGGGGCCTCTAG